>OY987323.1:13941198-14193048 GCA_963920655.1 Geranium rotundifolium
TATGTGAAAATATGTATATATGTTGAATATGTTAATATGTAAATATCTTAATATGTAAATATGTATATATGTATATATGTTAATATGTTGAATATGTATATATGTTAATATGTTTAAGTTATTGTGTTAATATGTATAGAAATTTAATGAATATATAATTGAATTATGTATATATTCAATTTATATTAATATTAATTGAATATGTTAACATGTTTTATATATGTTTTAAACGAAGACTTTTATAATATGTACATTGTTAATTTATAGAAATTGTTAGCTTTATATGTTTTTCGCAATATGTACATGTTTTCAGAAGATGGGAAAAAAAGATAAAGGAAAGGGTAAGGAAAAATAGAAAGAGCCGGTCAAGAAGAAGAGATTTGTAGGATTCTCGAAACTGTATAAGAGAACTCCTCGTGTCGAAGGGCCGTCCTCTCGTGCATCGTCTGTTCGAGATGACGGTTTCGATGGCACTGTCGAGCTCGACCCAGCCACAGCGGCAGCTGTGGCTGCTATACATGTGGAGGATGCAGGAGTCAGGCGATCTCTGCCTGGAATAACCATAGGTCAGAGTAGACCTACACCCACATCCGCCTGGGAAGATGAGGTCGGTTTACGCGACCAGCTCGAGTCCCAAAGGCAGGGACTAGATTACTGGGCAGATGCCCTACTAGATGAGCCTGACGAGTCTCCCTCGTCTTCTCCCACGCATCGTGCTCCCGGGTCTGCTGCCGAGAGTGGTCACGAGTCGATCCATTCCTGCCCTCCTGTGGGTCCTCCACAAGATCCCGGCCTGTCAAGATGGCAACGTCTAGACGAGCCGGAAGTATTTGACCGGGAGCTGTATTTTAATATAAACACACCAGCGTCGGCTGTCGTGGACGGGTGGACACTTCAGAAGAAAACGAGGGGTGATGTTTCCATTGACTGGGAACGGGACGCAGCTGATAGTTTGAGAAGGAAGAATTTAAAACTTCGATGGTCGAAGACACTCCAACTTCCTATTGTGAAGGACTGGAAGTCACAGAAAAATACTTATGAGCGACTCGTGAATGTCACGGGGTCCATTTTTCGGTCCACTGTCCCGATTGGGTATCGACAGTGGCGTGATGTGCCAGAGGAGTTGAGGATGGAGTTCATGGAGAAATTGCAGGTATTTTTTTATAATTTTTTATTATTCACAATTTCTTATTAATTTTCAAATATATTGACTTTTTGTTTTTTATCTCATGTAGAGCACATACGATGTAGACTTTCGCTCACCGTCACTGCTGCAATGGATAGATGAGCGAGCACGGGCCGCAAATAAGCAGCGGAAAAATGATTATAAGAGGTTCTACAATGTCTACCGTGACCGACTCCAGCGCAATGGTATCCCGTACAAGCTGGTAGGGAAGAAAGACCAGTGGAGGTGGCTCGTGGAGCATTATGACTCCAAATTGATGCAGGTATATTTCTCTTTAACTTGTATTTAAATATGTACTTATTATGTTTAACAAATCTATTTTATTTATTTGCCTAGGACTTGGGGAAGGAAATGGCTGAGCTCCGAAAGAAAAAGCCAGATCACAACTCCGGTCCAATATCATTCTTCGTCCGCGGAGTTGTCGAGAGTCAGGGAGAAACAAGGTGTCGTACCTGTTTCGGCGAATATAGAGAACCACCTTGAACGGTACAAAGACGTCACAAACGAAGACTTGAAGAAGCACCGGGTAATTTTAATAATGTATTTTATTTTATATCATCGTTGCTTGAAATCATATTAATGTTTCATTATTTTCAGGAAAACGTCGATAAATTGTTTAAAGAGTGGTGTGAGACCCACACTGACCCGATGACGCTGGAAGAGGAGGAAGACTTGATGAACCGAGCCCATATACTAACATACGGCCGTCCGCTCAGGGGCCGGTATATCAGAGGGTTCGGCAGAGCTACTTTGAGGCCACCTAAGGCTAGACAACCGGGAGAGGGGAGTTCGCAAACTGCAGCGTTTGTACAAAGGACAGATGAAGAAATTCAACGACTCACACAACAAAATCAAACGCTAGCTACACAACTCACCCAAACCCGAGAGGAAATGGCCCAATTAGTTGCTCAACAAGTGGCCCAAGCACTTGCAAAGGCACGGGAGAAGGAGAAGAAGCGTAAAGCTTTTGGAAGAAAATTGCGCCAACACATGCGTGATCCGACCAAATTCCCAATGCCCGACTCACCGACCGACTCGGAGGATGAAGATGAAGATGAAGATGCTTAGGTTATTTTTATACTCTCATACTCAAACTTTCTTTATAATAGGATTTCGGGATAACGTTTAATATTGCAAACGTATGGATTTCGTTTTGGTTGGTAATGATTGTTTGGTATGAATTTCGTTTTGGTTGGTAATAATTGTTTGGTATGAATTTCGTTGCTCATAGATGTTTGATATAGATTATTTGATATAGCGGAAAAATATGGCAGGGAATTGGTATCGGGACGGATACCGGGAAGCCAATTTCCTGCCAAATTTTTTTTTAATTATCTGCCCTTAAGGCCTGCGCACATCCATATGTGCGCAATCCTTAGCTAAGACTGCGCGAATAACAACGTGCACAGTCAGTACTAAGGACTGCGCACGTTGTTTTGTGCGCCGTCCTTAGCTAAAGACTGCGCACGTTCATTTGTGCGCAGTTATAAGCTAAGGACGGCGCGCTATGTGCGCAGTCCTTAGCTTATAACCGCGGATTACCAACCGCGCGCTAAGGACTGCGCACCGTGCGCCGTCCTTAGCTTATACCTGCGTTTTTTTCACTCCCAACAGCGCTTTGGGTGCGCCGTCCCAACCACATAATTCTTGTAGTGAATCAGTCCTCTCAAGATTACTAATATTTTGCATCTCTCTTGAAGGCCCCATTGAAGGTAATATCCACTCTTGAGAAGTATTAGTGTCAGCTCTTATGGACCGGTTCAACCATAATGAGCTGCAAGATAACTAAGGTTCGATGGAAGGTAATTTGCAAATCCAAGAATGTGTATTTTCAACCAAACCTTACTATATATATATATATAGCTAAGTGGTGGTGGAGATTTTCCACCATCACTATAGAAACGAGTTCTTTGTGATATTTATGGTTGGTCTAGCTCAGGCTAGGACTTACGTAGTTAATAAATGAATTATTTATTTAGAGAATCCTTTAACTCATTTATTAATTAGTTATTGAATTATTTATTTAATTTTTAACGAATATTTGTATTGAAATTTAAGCGAATCGAATCGAGTCGAGCTCGAACTCGAACTTAAATATTTTATTTCGAACCGAACTCGAAATTAGTTCATAACCTCGTTCGAGCTCGAGCCAAACCCTTTTTTCACGAGTCGAGCCCCGTCAAAATAAGGTTCGATTTGACTCGTTTATACCCCTAATAAGTACACATTATTTTATCGAACGTGGTGGCTATTTAGGTTGATTTGATTAAGTAATATCGTATAACAATATAGATATAACTTAAAATCTACTAATCAATTTGAATTCGTGAGGCGTATTAAGGTACAAATGTTATATTAGGCATAAATATAAGAATAATTTTTAACCACCACATGAAATAATAAATGGTGTAGATATATGTTGACTCATCTAATAATATTAGTTGTAATTATTCATAACTTGCATTTTAATTTTTTCATTTAACACTAATGACAAGGATAAATTAGTATTTTCATACTATTAACTATTAATTATCTCATTTAGTTCGTATTTAACACAAATAATTACTTACACAATTATAAAATCTTTGCATTCACTATTATAAAATATATTTCGTTGTTGACCAATAAAATCTTTTGTTATAAATATTAGTGTAGCATATTCCCATTTTTCCATTGCCAATGTCCTATACATTTATTGTGCTATTGCAGTGTCATGTGTTTCTATTGTTTCATGAACAATATATTTATTTCCATTGTTCCATATCCAATGTCATATGTTTTTCATTATTCCATATAGATTATTTGTATTCCCATTTTTTAGGGGCAGTGTCATCTTCTTGCATCGTTTCATACACATGCTTATTATTTAAATTGTTCAATTGTTCCCAACCTAGTTCATAAGACTTAAGACAGAAGCACAACTCAACACGGAAGTGATCTCAAATATTCTTCTCTATAATCAATTTCCCAACCATATTAACAAAAGAAAAAAAAATACAACAATAATGACATTAGTTAATGTGGATTTAATGGTGCATGTACGCAAATTCATATGGACTTTTACAACTTTTTAGGTTCCATAAAATACTCGTATAGACGGATCACAAAACTACACGTCCTGTTGTATGCAATGTAGTGCTGAATTCATGCTTCCAATGTCTTAAATCGCATTCCAACGCATGATTTAAAATCATCCGGGCAGCAGGGCATATAACCACCGTATTCATCTCGGTATCCCATCGACCAATTGATGGAACGATGGAACCATGTAACCAATATCATCCGATGGAACCATGGAATCAATATCATTTGATGAAATCATAGAACCAATATCATATGCTGCATGAACGACATGGAATAATATGAATTTGAGAAAATAGAATATAGATCGAAAAATAAAGATGTTTTTACCTTTAGCCAGCTTTGAGAGTCAAGGGGGAGGTGCGGAGAGAGGAACCGCAGAGGCCACGAGCAGAGGCGCAGAGGGATGTGGTGGTGCGACAAGACTTCAATCCGGAGGCGCAAGAGTTCGATCTAGAGGACGACGGCGTGACAAAATTTTGATCCGGAAGATTGGTGACGGCGACCGAGAGCTTGAAGCGCGAAGAGAGGAGAGTGGAGAATTAGGTTTGGATTGATGAATCGTAAATCTAAATGAAATATAGGTTTTATATTTACAGATTTATCCTTATAATATATTTTTATTTATTTTCGCTAATTATTATTAACCATTAATTTCAAACCATCTTATAGATGATATAAATTTTTAAATTTTCATATAAGAAACCGATTATCGAAGAGTGCATCTCTTGAATTGATACACTCGAATATAATTAAAAGTGTCTTATTTAAAATTTTCACTTTAGATCCCTACTCCGGTAAGGGCGACCCTCCATATAAACCAATAAAATGATAAATGAATCTGAGGATAGATATAATATATTTTAACAGTGGCCATATATGTAACTTCAGTACCAAGGTGGAGAGACAAATCGTCATCAGAGTCAAGCGATTATGAATTACGATTGGATACTTTAGGATTCGTATCTAACTAAGGAAGAAGAAGAATCTGGAGTTGTGCTTCAGACCATAAATTCGATTGAGCATGATTACACGTTATAGTTGCCGCATATGACAAGGTCTCCATTATACATGAGAGCTTGGTCATTAACAAATAACATGTAATATGGTCACTTCAATGGAATTTTAGTTTTATCTAAATTAATAATCTTTCTAAAAAGAAGCTTTAATCAATCAAGGCACTACCAGTAAGATGAATCCTTTTTTCCGAAGGAACAAAAGTTGTGTATAATATTATGTTATGCAAGCTATGTGTTGTCCACATAGTTTTCACTATCACTGTATTTTACTTCATAATGTGTCCATTCTGCATTGGTTTGATGGGTGAGAAAATGATATGTTTGGCTCAATTCTTTAGTTGAGCCCTCAATTTACCGTCCAACTTCACGACAAAATGAAAATATTGTTACTACGTTTAGTATTGACATATTTTTTAGTGCAAAATCAAGATGTCGGTAAACATGTTACGAAAAAAATGGTGCGACATATTACTTGCAGAATTAAGCAAGACATCGAAAACTTCATGTTTCATGCAAAGATGTTGTACGCACAAAGAAGTCAAAGCAAGACAGATTTAGGCAAGGTCCAGCTGGAAAGAAGACACGTTAGCAAGACCAAAGAAGGCGGCAACGCCAACCTGCCACTAGCCAGAAACGCAAGGTGGCAAGGGATTTCCTAATCGGAATTGGAATTCGATTAGGCAATAGGGGTTGATATAAAACAAGCGCTACCCCCTTAGCAACTTAGTCCTTTCTCTATGCTAAATTCTCAGAGCTCTTAACCGTGTAAGACTAGCAGATTGAGAGGCTGATCTATTTAGAGAGGACGCTGTCGATCACAAACATCCACTCAAGAGGATTTGAGTGTTTGTGATCTATTGGGTTTTGTTCGTGATTGAAGACCTCACGAAGAAATTGTCGAAGACAACTACGCCGAGCATAGGCTTGCTCAAAGGGTGGAATTGAGACGTTCTCAAAGACAGGGTGAGTCCCTGGTCGAGGTTGTTCATGGTGAGATATCTAGTAGCTTAGGAAAATAGCTTGTGTGATAGCTAGTTGATGCTTGAAGTTGTACTATTGACCACCGAATAGTGAAAACATTTCCACTGGCAGAGTGCCCCTGGACGTAAGTGCGGAGTCAACGAACTAGGTAAACATATTGTGTGTCTTCTGTTTACTGCTTCAATATTTACAGTCCATAAACTGTGATTAAAAAAGTTGCCGAATCAATCTTACAACATTGTATTCGACATCTTGTTTCTGCTACTTAACATAATTTCAATTAGTATCAGAGAAGGCACCATATACTCTAAGGTGATTTCCTGCAAAGATTATGTATAGCAAATATGGACTCAAAAGAAGGAGGATCGATCAATCGACCACCAGTGCTCGATAGAACCAACTATGGTTATTGGAAAGCACGAATGTGTGCCTACATGAAATCCCTCGATAGCAAAACTTGGAAAGCGGTTATCAATGGCTGGGAAGAACCTCAGTATGTTGATGCTCAATGAAATCAAACCGGTCCAAAACCCGAGAAAGATTGGAGCAATGAAGAAGATGAAGCAGCCCTAGGTAACTCTAAAGCTCTCAACCCTAGAAAGATGAAGCAACCCTAGTCAGAAAGACTCTTAGAGCTCTAACCTCCAGATTCAAGATGAAGATCACTGCCATAGAAGAATATTATGATATAAAAATCCTAAAATTTGATGAACTCATAAGATCCCTCATGACCTACGAGCTCTCCCTTCCAACTATGGAGAAAATGCACAAAGGTATAGCCTTTAAAAGCTCCACTCAAGCTCATAAAGAGAAAGTACTTTCTGACTCTGACATCGATGTTGATGACACTATCGCTATGCTCGCCAAAAACTACAATCGAATCATGAAAAGGTTCAACCAAATGGCTGGTAAGAATGTCTCACGAGATGTAAGAGACAAACCTCGGCAAATGTTTCAAAAACCTGAGAGCAGAGAAGGCAGACGAGGAGAAAGAGCAGAAAAAGAAAAAAGGGTACAATGCTTTGAATGCAAAGGCTATGGACATGTGCAGAGGGAATGTCCAAACTTCTTGAAAAAGCAAAAGAAGGGATATACTGAATCCTTCTCAGATGAAGGAGAAGAAGAAAGTAACGCAGACCTAACGAGTAACTATGTAGCATTCACTGCCTCTACATCCACGAACCCGTAAAGGTACTAGCCTCAGATGATGAATTATCAGATGAGACACTCAACAACGCATACAACGAGTGCTATGTCAAGTGGGTTGAAGATTCTCAAGTCATTGAGAAACAAAACTCACTTATTCTCTCGCTCAATGAAGACAAGACAGGACTTCTTGAAACAATCATTGATCTGAAGAAAGATATCGCTCATTTGAAGGGGGAACTAGAGCTCATGACCAAGTCCATCAAGATGATGAACCCAAGCACTGACACCTTAGACCAAATTTTAACCATTGGGAAGTCAGCCAATAGCTTGGAAGGACTAGGTTACTCAAAAGGAGCGTCAACATCTCAAACCACTTTTGTTTCTCAAAGAACTATCGACAACAAGTTTCAACAGATGTCACAAACATCTGGCAATACCCGGTCTCAGAAGAAACACCACCATGGCACCCCAAAGAAAAGAATACATAACTGGATATGCCATCACTATGGATAAAGGGGTCACATCCGACCATTCTGCTATCAACTCTATGGGAAAAGATCCGTCAAATGCAGAACTGCCAAAACTCAAACTCAAAAAATATGGAGGGAGAAAAAGGTGGATCACCAACCCAAAATACAGAAAGAATGGCGAGTAAAGGAAGTACATTATCAAACTAATATTGCTTAAAGCTCTCTAAAAGCATCCACCAGCAACGATTGGTACTTTGATAGCGGCTCCTCTCGACATATGACTGGTAATAGTACATTTCTTACTACTCTGACACTGTGCTCAAACTGTTTTGTCACCTTTGGAGACGGAGTAAAAGGCAAAGTATTAGGAAAAGGGAAACTCAACCTTCCCAACTCACACTGCCTCAAGGAAGCCTTACTGGTAGAAGGACTCACTACCAATTTAATAAGCATCAGTCAACTCTGCAATTTAGACCTCGAAGTTAAATTTACTCGTAACAAGTGTGCAGTGGTGAATACTCAACTAGAGGAACTCATGACTAGACTCAGGTCAAAAGACAACAGCTATCTATGGTCTCTAACAGCAGCTCCTCTACCTACTAAATGTCTTCTTTCCAAAGCACAAGAAACCAAGATCTGACACCAAAAGCTTGGAAACATAAATCTGAGGAGCACGCAGAAAATTCTATCTGAAAAGGCCATCATCAGAGTACAAGATCTAAAGATCGTTGAAGGAAAAATCTGCGGAGAGTGTCAGATAGGAAAACAAGTCAAGACGTCACACAAAAAGGTACAACATCTTACCACATCCCGGGTCCTAGAACTTTTGCATGTAGATCTTATGCGACCTATGCAAGTTAAAAGTCTTGGAATCTCCAGGGTTTTTCCGGGTTACATTTTGAATACTTTTGCTCCTTGGTGGAGCTGGATATTTTGCCCCGCGTTTAGGGGTTGGTTTGCTCTTGTTTAGATTTATTTTTGTTTATTTCTCCCTATGTCTATCTTTCTTTATATTCCTGATTATCCTTTGCCATTTTTGAGGTAATCAGGGGGGAGATATTGCTAGTTTTGAGGTCAGCAAAAATTTTGACCTGTTGGGCAACAATTTGGAACATGTGCCACAACATGTTGCCACTTGTTATGTGCCTTGCTACATAAGACATCACAAATCTGCTAGAACATGTGTCACAACATGTTGCAGTATTGTTGTGAAAGAAGACGCTCTGCTGAAGAACAACTAATGATGACTAAAGATTTTTTTCATAGCTAAAAACGTTGTTAGCCAAAAACAGTGCTCGACCGAAGCTGCTGAAGACGTTGTTAGCCGGAAACGGTGCTCGCCCGAAACTTGTCGTCAAAATGTGCTTGCCTAAAAAACTGCCAAAGGGGGAGATTGTTACTACGTTTAGTATTAGCATATTTTTAGCACTAGGTAACGATGCCAGCCAACATGTTGCAACATAATAAGCGTGATATAATACACGCAGGATTAGGCAAGACATTGAAGACTTCATGTCTAGTTCGCAAAAGCTCAGCGCACAAATGAATAAAGCCATGACAGATTTAGGCAAGGTCCAGCTGGAAGGAAGACACGTCAGCAAGGATTAAAGAAGGCGGCAAGGATTTCCTGATCGGAACTGGAAACCGATTAGGCAATTAGAGTTTCTATAAAAGCAGGTGCTACCCCCTTAGCAACTCAGTCATTTTCTCTGTGCTAAATTCTCAGAGCTCTTAACTGTATACGACTAGCGGATTGAGAGGTTGGTCAACTTATAGAGGACACTGTCGATCACATATATCAGCTCGTGAGATTTGAGTGTGTGATTTGTAAGTATGTGTTAATGATTGAAGATTCACGAGGAAATTGTCGAAGACAACTACACTGAGCAAAGGCTTGCTCGAAGGGTGGAATTGAGGGAAGCTCAAAGATAAGGGGAGTCCCTGGTCGAGGTAGTTCACGATGAGATCATATTAGCTTAGGACAATAGTTTGTGTGATAGGTAGCTGATGCTTGAAGTTGTACTATTGACTACCAAATAGTGAAAACCTTTTCACTGGCAGAGTGCCCCCAGACGTAGGTGCGGAGTCACCGAACTGGGTAAACATATTGTGTGTCTTATGTTTATTGGTTCTTTATTTATCGTCCAATATTTGTGATTAAGACAAGTTTTCGAACAAAGTGTTAGGACATTGTGTTCAACATCTTGTCCCTGCTACATAACATAATTTTAGCGGTGGATATGTCTCCTACGTTTTGAGCTTCGAGCGCTCGTCGAGCTCACGGTTCGATGAAGTTGAAGAGGTGATCCGTCTAACTCATGTCCATTATCTGGGGCATGTAGGAGGAGAACTCCTTTACATAATCGTGGATAGACACTTCATGCTTCAGTTCCTTCATGCTTCAGTTCCTTCATGCATATCGGGATGTCTATCAAGGCTTTTTTCGGTTACAACAGGTCTTTAAGGGAATCTTGCAACGTGTTTCAGGAATCAATGTTGCGCATTCACTGGAGGGTTTTTGTGTGTTTCCTTCTCCACTATACTCCTACCAGTGCCATTGCGATATTGAGAGTCGAGGTATTGCTCCATCTTCAAGATGAAATTCTCGATAATCTCAGCGTTTTGCTACCTGTTGTAGGGTCATGGTTTGGGCGCCTCAATCCAAGGAGGCATGGCTTGGGGTAGTGCCGCCTACGCTCGGGCCGCGAGGGCTATTTTGCAAGCTTGTAACTCGACGTTAAGGATGGCGAGCCTCTAGTGTTAAGCATTATCTAGCCGGCGTTTGACTGCGTCAGCTAATGTACTCTCGTGATTGCAAAAATCGACTTGCATAGTTTCAATGAATAGTGCCGAGAGGTCGCGAGGGCAGAGCTCAAGGCTTAGGCCGCGCCTGACTGGGGGAAGCGATCAAGAGCGACATCCAACAACTCGCTCTGTTCGCATATCGCTTCAGGGGCCTCGCGGAATGATTTTTTGTTCCAGGTGGGTTTTGAGGAGAGTGATACGCTCTCCACCTTGACCATATTTTCCCTCGAGGGTTCTTATTCGATCTTACTGGAACTTTCCTCGAGCTATGGTTGTCTGTTTTGTAGTCGATGCACTGGTCTAAGGTAGTCGCAGTCGTCAACTTGGGATTCAAGGGTCATTGTAATGAAGGGTTGCGCCCTCCAGGGGGCAACATCTGTAGGCGACAACATCGGCAGGCGGAGCTCGGGGCTGTAGAGTCGAGCAGGGTTGTGGCAAGTTGGTCATTGGGTCCTCGATCTTGTGAAGATTGCAAAAGTGGTCTATGATAATAATGGGTTGCAGGTAGATCCAAACTGGATCAGACTATTATTCAGGCCGGTGTAGAACCTGGCTCTCTATTACTTGTTACAACTTGAAAGATCTGACTCTTAATACGGGGTCGTGTGACATTTATGGTGAAACTTTAGAGGTTTGGAATGCGCCTAAACCGGCAAAACGGAGACGAACTTCCGAAGTCTGGTATGTCCCTAAGGATAGGTGATTGATTATGGCTATTGATAAGCTATAATCGCATCGAGCTCGACCGATAAGGGGTGTGTATGTCGTCGTATCGACGAGAGAGAGAAGCACGACTGGTTCGGGAAAATACATCTGTGCTGGTCGGCTTTATGAGAGGGAGGGCTTCTAGGTTCTCGGTATGCCCTGGGAGAGTGTGTAGACACAATTTGTTTAAGTATTAGGAGTCCGAGATATTTTATTGGCCGGTAATTGTACTTCCGACAAGTCAAATTACATTGACAGTGTAATAGAATAGGTATTGGTTCTTACATCTGTTGTCTTACAATAATGTAGAGAACCCCTATTTATACTAGTTATATACAAGAGATCTAGAATGAAAAGAAAAGAAAATTTCTACAATGTTCCTATAATCTAGGAAGCTTGCTCGGAGGCTAAGTGGAACGAATCTATGCTCGTTTCCTTTTCATAATCACGTTGCGCATCAAAAAGGAATCATTGTGAGGTGGAATTGCTTGGCCACAAAACACTATTGGCAGAAGATTATTTTTGCATATTAAACCAACCTATCGGGTCAACACAGGAGCTTAGTGCTAATCTTCGCATAAGTACGGCATAGAGAATGGGACCTTAATTTGGTTTGCAAACCTGCTGGAAAAAGCTATTGGCCCGACAAGTTCCCAAGATCAACCCAGATTTTTAGTAAACTTTCCTATTTTTCCCTCCATTAAATCTCCGCTTTAAATATAGCTCTAGGATTAAAAAAAATAAAGAGTTACACATCACTTCAGAGGTGTCCAAGAGGCGTTTGAAAGGTAGAGAAGGATGGGGAAAAATAGAGATCAAAGAAGGAGAACCCAGTGTCTCAAACACATACATCCCATGAAGGTTTTTTCTACTTCTTTCTCGCTATAGATTTAGTGTAATAGATTATAATTGGTGAAATTTTGTTAAGTAGCAGGGACAAGATGTCGAACACAATTTTGTAACAATTGGTTCGACAACTTGCTTAATCACAGTTTATGGACTATAAATAATAAGGAGAAAGAAGACACACAATATGTTTACCCAGTTCGGTGACTCCACACCTACGTCTGGGGGCACTCTGTCAGTGGAAAGGTTTTCACTATTCGGTGTCAATAGTACAACTTCAAGCATCAACTAGCTATTACACAAGCTATTGTCCTAAGCTACTAGAGATCTCATCGTGAACAACCTCGATCACGGACTCCCCCTGTCTTTGAGATCCTCTCAATTCCACCCTTCGACTAAGCCTATTCTCGGTTGTGTTGTCTTCTACAATCTTCTTCGTGAGTTCTTCAATCACGAAAAAAACCCAATAGATTACACACACTCAAATCACCTCGACTTGATGTATGCAATCGACAATGTCCTCTCTAAATTGATCAGCCTCTCAATCCGCTAGTCGTACACGGTTAAGTGCTCTGAGAATTTAGCACAAAGAAAGGACTGAGTTGCTAAGGGGGTAGCGTTTGCTTTTATAGAAACTCCTATTGCCTAATCGGATTCCTGTTCCGATTAGGAAGTCTCTTGTCGCCTTGCATTTTTGGAAAGTGACAAGTTGGCGTTGGCGCCTTCATTGAATCTTGTTTGCGTGTCTTTCTTCCAGCTGGACATTGCCTAATTCATCCATGTCTTTATTCCTTTGCGCGCTGAGCTTCTGGGCTAAATACAGACAGTCTTCGATGTCTTGCCTAATCTTGCGAGTATCATGCCGCACCAACTGTGTTGCAACATGTTTTTTGTCATCTTGACTTCGCACTAAAAAATATGCCAATACTAAACGTAGTAACAATCTCCCCCTTTGGCAATTTTTTAGGCAAGCACATTTTGATCATGAGCTTTGGGCGAGCACCGTTTCTGGCTAGTAGCGTCTTCAGCATCCTCGGGCGAGCACCGTTTCCTGGATGGCCGTGTCTTCACCATCTTCAGGCGAGCACCGTTTTTGGATGACCGTGTCTTCAGTCGTTCTTTAGTAAAACGTCGTAATCTATAGCAATGTTGCAACATGATGTGACACATGTTCCGCAGTTCGTCATATAACATGTGGTAATATGTCGTGACACATGTTCCATCATGTTCTTCATCTTCATGATGTCTTATGTAGCAAGGCACATAACACGTAGTAACATGTCGTGACACATGTTACATCATGTTCGAGTAACAAGACACCAAAATTTTTGGATGACTTGAAATTGCCTTACCTAATATCTCCCCCCTGATTGCCACAACAATGGAAAAAGGGCAACATCGAAGGAGGACCCTAAATTTGCAAAATTCTCACCGTTAGTACCCAACACCTATTTCCTTCAAAATTTGTTAATTTTTTAGTTGAAAAGACAAAAATACCCTTGTAAGTGCTCCTGGTTTGAATTTGAAGATAGGCCGGTTCACTGGTCTGATTTCCAAGTTTTTTACTGCATGGACTAGTCAAATCTAGACAGGTTCAGCTCCTCCCTCCTTCCACGTTCCGCACTTGAACAATCTGGAGCTCAGAGGAGGTGGTCGGAGGAGGGGAGGAGAAGGGAGGGTCTGGCGGAGCAGGAGGTGGTTGGAGGAGGGGAGACGAAGGAAGGGTCTGGCGGAGGAGGAGGTGGTCGGAGGGGGGAGGGGGGAGGCGGAGGGAGGGTCTAGCGAAGCAGGAGGTGGTCGGAGGAGGGGCAGCGGAAGGTCTGGTGGAGGAGAAGGTGGTCGGAGGAAGGGAGGCTAGAGCGGGCGGAGGGTCGACACCGACCTCGACCTCCGATTTGGACTCGAGTCCATATCATAGGTCGAGGTCGGTGTCGACCCTCCTCCAAGCTCCACCTCTGATTCGACCCTCCGCCCAGCTCCACCTCGACCAGACCCTCCGATTCAACACCGACCTCCGACCCTTCCTCTGCCAGACCCTCCGATTCAACCCTCTCTCTGCCAGACCCTCCTCCGACCTCCTCCTCTACAAAATTTTGGTGCATTCCAATTGCCATTGGTTGGACCGGTTTGAACCAGTTGTAATTGAATGAACCAGTGGCTTGATCCATTTTTGAAAATTTAAAGAATAATTAGGGGTATTTTTGTATTTTCAACTCAAAATTAACATATTTGGATGAAAATGAGTGTTGGGTACTAACGGTGTTAATTTTGCAATTTTAGGGTACCCACTGTAAAACTGGGTTGTACATATCGGGTCGGGCTCTTCAACTAAAAGCTCAAACTAATAGTTGGGTTTGACCCTTTCCTTTATACACAACCCTTTGATTCATATTCTTTCAATGTGGGACTTTATATTCTTAACATCCACAAAGTAAAAAAAAAATTTTAAGGGTAGACATGTGAAAAAAAGTTATATTTAAGAGTAGTCACGTGACATTATCCCTTATTATTATATTATAAATTAAATATTATGATCGATAACAAAAGTGTGTAATTTCTTCTTAAAGTTTGTGTGTTATTCCGTTAGTGTCTATACCCTAAATCCTAATCTTAGCACCAAAACTAGAAAACCTACGTCTGAGTTCTAATAATAATAATAATAATAATAATAATAATAATAATAATAATAATAATAATAAAGATGATAATAATAATGTATAAGAACTAAAATATTGAACAATTCAGGTCTCGAGTCTATCATATCTTGAATTATTAAATTCAAATTTGACTCATTTAAAATAAACCCAACTTTGAACATAAAACCAGCGAAACTCGATTACGGAATGCTCAAATAATATATTTAACTAATTAAGTTTGAACGGTTAATTAAAGACTCGATTAATAATATAATTTATGTGATACAGCTTTTATTATACATTCACTTAGGACATAGTTTCGGTGATTTTCGTATATCTATTATCATCAATTTTTACATTATTATACTTAACTTTTTAGGTTATAAGGTGCACTTAATATATAAGTTTTTCATTACAAAATTATCGTTAATCCCTAATTTAGTCAAGAATATACGATTAAGAATTTATAGGAAATACTAATTTTTTAATTAATATTTTATTAATTAATAAACATTACAAAATAATAACTAAAAATTAGTATCTTTTGTAAATTAATAATGATGATACTTATTAATAAAAAAAAATAATCATGAAACTAGTAAACTTTTTTTAAAATGCTTCATCATCCTGGCATCCCTCGCCAGATAACGAACAAGGAGTTAACGACCGGTTTATCATCATCCACAAGCTTCCAACCAATTCGAACTCGATGTTTGAGGAGACTCTGGCAAGATCCAAAATTCTCTGTTAAAGTAAAAGCATGTGTATTCGAGCGTGAAAAAAAAGTACCACGCGTACACAAGTATGAGAGGGAGAAGTTAAGTAATATCACACATGAAAATAATATGAAATATAAATGGTGTATATAATGGTGGATGGAGGGTTAGTCCATAAACGTAAATTCGATAATTAAACCAACATATATCCATTCATGCGATAATAAATATATATCGAAGAAGACGAACAGAATAAAAAAAATACTTTGTTATTGAATATTAACGTACAAATACAATAAAATTACTTGACCTGATATTCGGGATTGGACAGATGAACACGGTGGAGAGAATTTCATCGAGGCACGACAGTATGCTTTTCTAAAGACGATTATTGCCTCGTATGGGAAACTCGCTCACGGGAAACAACGATGAACGAGATCAAACTCTAATCGGGATGTAGAGAGTAATCACGGATAAATGAATTTGACAAAAATTCGATGACTATGATTTTTGACATATTTTTCTCTACTTATAATAGAAAAATAAATATTTTTTAGGAAATATAATTCTTATAAGAAAAACACTCATTTTAAGAAAAGTATACTCGTAAAGAAAAAAATATGAGACTTGAAAAATAATAAATGAAATAACTTATCAAATCATTCTTTTGGGAAAGTAGGATTCTTCCATGATTTATTTCTCAATGAAAATTAACTATTAATGGATTTTCCACGTTTTACCTTTTTCATGAATTTAAAATTAAATTCAAATCCTCATTGTTGGTCATAATTACGAGTCCAACTAAACATACGGGCTTCGGATTCAATTTTTCATTCTCTCATTTACCCATTTTGAGTATTTTTGAGGAAACCCATCGTGAGCTTAGATATATTACATTATTCTATGATGAGTTTTGGTGTTTCGAATCAAGACTCACGTTAGCGTAGTCACAAGTTAATACGCTTATTAACTTAGTCATTTTGTATTTAAATGTACAATTTGTCCAACATATAAAATGTTGGGACAAACTTAACTAACAGAATTGACCGTTTAAATGTGGAGTACAACCCGATTTATACGATCCCTTTTGCATTCTCAAATCAAAACCCTAAAAAAATCTCAAATTCGTAACATAGGTTTTGGAAAAACAGTTTTTGCCCGTGGGATACAATACAAGTTTCATTTCACATATTTATATTTAATTAATCATCCGACGAGTACTATTTTAGTCACGCCTATAATAATATCCGAAAAATAAATGAAGTGATGGTGCCTTTACCTTTAAATTTAAATGGCTTTTTCCAATGTCTAATTATTGTTGGTTATATTACTCTAACCATTATAATCACTTTCTTTCCTCTTTTTTTATTTTATTGGATTTCGCTTACGTGATCGAAATATCAAATCACACTTAAATTAATTGAACACTGTTTGTTAACTCCCTCACAGCAAGCTAAACTTCTTCTTTTTATGTAAAGCCCCCAAAACATTTCATTTTTGCATGCCTTCCCATAATCGCAACATGAATTAAACATATAAACTTTTAGGTTGTAATCGGCTACAAATATATGCTTTAAATACAAACCAATTTTGGACCACACAATAGAATATTTAGGCAGAGATTGTTTGTGGTCTTTTGACCCTAAGACTTTCGTTACACCACTCCCCCAAAAAGGTTCACACATTTCCTATAGTAGGATTCGGGATCCTCATTACAACCGGTTTATCATCTTGTTACAATGCTGGAAAAAATGAAACATATTTCAAAAAGATAAAACGCATTTCAATAAATTAAAACAATTTGTTTTAGTTGAAATAATCAAATCTATTGACTAATTTGCTATTTGTGAAATTTTTTTAATCAGCAATACATGTGAGAAAAGTAAGTATAAATACAGAAAACTAAAGATAGGAAACCTACTATAATCTAACAGTCCCCCTCAAACTCAATGCGGTGAAACAAGAATTGAATTTGAAGTTTGATAGTATTGAGTTGTGGCGAGGGTTGCGGCTGTCGAGGATGTTGTCGAAGTGATGTGGCGAAAATTGAGGATAGAGGATGCGCACCGCTCATGGCCGATGGCGGATGCCTGATGCCCGTATGTGCTAAATGATGCATAATGCTTGAAGATGTCTAATGCTTGATGCCTGATGGCAGATGGCGAGATAGCAGATGCCCAATAATTGCAAGATGCTTGATGGCTGATGGCGAGATAGCAGCTGCCTGATAATTGCCAGATGCCTGATGGCTGATTACGAGATAGCCGCTGCCCGATGATTGCCTGATGGCGAGATAACGATGGCTGCACTCCTCTCACGTGCGGTGTCCGGATTACCGGATTACGGCTTACGAGATTTCCGATTTACGGGATTCTGATTTACGAGATGTCCGGATTACGGGTGCCAGGAATCTTGCCATCAGCCATCAAACATCTGGCAATCATTGGGCAGCTGGTATCTCGTCATCAGCCATCAGACATCTAGCAATCATTGGACATTTGCTATATCGCCATGAGCCATCAGGCATCTGCTATCTCGCCATCAGCCATCAGGCATCTGCTATCTCGCCATCAGCCATCAGGCATCTGGCATTCATTGGGCATCTGCTATCTCGCTATCACCCATTAGGCATCTGGGAATCATCGGGCATCTGCTATCTCGCCATCACCCATTGGGCATCAGGCATCATCGGGTAACTGCTACCTCGCCATCTGCCATTAGGCATCAAGCATGAGGCATCTTCGGACATCGGCAGACATCATGCATCGTTCAGCACATACAGGCATCAGGCATCCACCATCAGCCATGAGCGGCGCGCATCCTCCATCCTCAATTCTCGTCACATCACTTCGACAACATTCTCGGCAGCTGCAACCCTCGCCACAACTCAATACTATCAAGCTTGAAACTCAATTCTTGTTTCACCGCATTAAGTTTGAGGGGGGCTAGTAGATTATATTAGATTTTTTATATTTAGTTTCTTATATTTATGTTTCATTTCCTCACATGCATTAGGGTTTTCTAATCCCTCTATAAATAGAGGTCTATTTTCCAACATATTATAAACATCAATAATATATTCCTCGTTAATTCTATCACAATCTAAAGGGAGTTCTCATAATTTTAATAGTTTTTTCTCTACTTAGATCTCACTTTTGTTTTGCAAATGAATGAAGAAAAGTATTTAATTTAAATAATCTTAATACTAAAATATTGAAAAGTTGGAATACTACATTTGATAAAAAATTTCGAGAGATGGTGATTAAGCTTTTAACAATATTGATTTTTGAAATTTTATGAACTTTTGAGTTAGAGTTTCTCTAAATACAACATACAAAATTATGATATCTTATTTGCAGATCGAACTAAATCAGCTAACCAAAAATATAAATTAATAGTTGATAAATCAAATAGAGTTCCCGCATAAAGAAGAAAGCTAGTTATAATCCAGTTTAATTTTGATTCTAACAAATCTTTATCAAGCACATAATATTGTTTAAATCCTTGAAGAGAAAATATTGTTTCCGCTAATTAGAACACGGCTAGAAGGTTGGGGGAGACTAAAAGGTAGCATTAAATAATGTCTTGTTGTGGACATTCATGTGACTGAATATTTGACTAGCTTTTTCAACTGCATGGGTCATCAATAATTGAAACTTTTCTTCTTCAATTTCTTTTAAGTGTTAATTTATAGACAATGAATTGGGCCATTTATTAATTAAGTACAATGATATGAAGTGATAATAGGAGCAAAAGATCGATGTTGCGATGCTTTGTCCAAAGAGAGTTTTTTTTTAGAAAAAAACCAAAGGGAGTTTTGTTGTTGGCACAAATTGGCCATTTTCTTGGTATGATAAATGGCGTGGAAGATAAAGAGAACTTTTCCTGAACCTGGATTCATGGAAAGATACAAGAAATCATCCATTCGGATTCATTTATTGGTGTGAAAATCATAAAATATTTTGTTTAGTAGGGATTTTACTTGGAAAAGTGTACTTTTGGAGATTAAATTAAACACCAGTTGAATATCACATCTCTATCGAGTTTAAGACATTTTGTCTATCTATAAATATAACAATGGAACAAGTTTATGTTCCCTTAACCAAATTAAAGATATCACGTTACATTCAGGATTTCATCCCAGATCAATTGCACGTTGAATAAAAAAGAAATATTAGGCATTAAATTAATAATATTGATCATTTGATTTAGAAGTTTGAACTGGTATATGTATTCTAATTTAATACATTTATGTTTTATCAGGTTCATTTGATTTAGGTTTGTCATAGGTATTTGATCACGTGGTTTGTTTGCCATCTTCTTGTAGTCTATGATTCATATGTGTGCAGATGAGTTGTCTGCTGCTACTATCGCAACAAGAAAGATTAACATGGAACACAACGAAGATGCAAAAGCTAAAATAAGCACACAAAAGTTGCGTTTCACCAAGGATACACCTTTGTCTTCAAAATTCAATTTAAGAAATTGTATATTTTATGAAGCGGGTCTCATTTGCACGAGTAGTCCACCTGATCAAGAATAAGAAAATAATACTTCTAGGAAGCACGAAAATTGAAAACAAAATATTTTTGAAGTTTGTTTATACGAATAATAATTAAATCTTCCATTATAAAAACTTAATACGCCATTATACAAAATATTCAAGAATAGATGCCATTAATGGATATATCTTCCATTATAAAAACTGATATTCTGGTTAGTAGCAACATGTCAATCACTAAGACTTGGTGATAGACAACTTGATGATGCACAGATAAACGAACTCACAGAATATAAAAATAAATGACACTCGAAATGGTAATCTAGTTCGGTGCAACGTCACCTACGTCGGGCGCACTCTGTCAATGTAAAGTTTTCACTATAATGTAATCAATCAGAACGTACAAGTCCCTATAATCATCACACACATTAATATTTTATGTCATTATTACAAGTGACAACTTAGACCAGGGTCTCCCTCTGAATTCGAGATCCTCTCCTGATTCCACTCTTCGAGCAATCGCCTCTGCTCGGTTCGTCTTCTGCTCTTCAAACAGTACGTGAATCTTCAATCACAAACACAACCCGAATCACTCAAGCACTGATTCTTTTCGAATAGTTTTTGATCAAAAGTATGTCGTTCTTGTCAAAACATTCAACCTCCCAATACGCTAGTCCAGCACACTTAGAAGCTCTGAACCTTTTGCACAAAGAATAAACTACAATCAAAAGGGAAGAACTGACTGCTAAGGGGACGCTCTACAACTTTTATAGTAGCTTCTTACGTCTTCATGCGTCTTTAGGGTTTCCTTAACCCTTTTGGACGAATCTCCATAAATCTGAAGTTTCTTTATCCTTCTCCAAGTGTGAATTGTATGAAATCAAGCTCAATATAGAATATACCTTAAAACCGGAAACTTACCAAAATTATCGTCTCGAAAAATGTGTTGGGATTTTGTGCCCTAGCACAATGTATTTTCAATCTACTCATGTAATGAGATTATTAGTTGAAATAAAATTGGCATTTAAATTACTAAGTGTTGTAGTAATATCTTAAGTATGATTTGATTTGTATCATTGATGTGTCAACACATAATAGTAGATCTACAAATTAGATAAAATCTTACTTAAATTGTCCCCGATCAATATAGCTTCATAAGAAGAGATCAGTATGAGGCTAACTCTAAATGATCACGCTCTACTGATCATGGCCAGAAAGGGGCCGGAGTTAGGTCATAGTATCACCAGACGGGGTGATATAGGACGACCCGATCATTAGTATGTTACAGAGACACAATCATGAACATACTCATATGTCGACACATGAATTCACATCCTCAGACGGAAGGATCATTGAGGTCACTATATAATGAGTGACGAGTTTGACTCAGTCTAACGTCTCCTGTAAAAGGGTTACAATAACGACTATGATTGGCTCGATCACGAGTCACATGAGTTGACTCAATAGATCGCTGAAGGATTTATCCCTCATATAGACGTATGAGCAGATAGTTGTTTAGGCCACTTGATGAGTACAACTGAAGTACAATAGCATGGCCATGCAGTCGATACGGAGTATCAGTTACAATTCAGTTAACTCGGATCAAGAAACAGGACAATTGAACGATGATGACTTGTCTATGCCTCGTGGTTGTCAAGATGTCAAGAGGATAAAAGGATAGTTTCATGTACGACAAGGTTAAATCAAAATCTCAATAATCACAAACGTTGGGTAATCATGATGTCTTGCTCGAGGCCACTCATGATGGAAAGGGTAAATTGGTAATTTTACCAGTCCGCCAACGTGTTGTGAGCCTAGAGGGTCACACACTAAAGGTTGAGTAAAACGGATGGAATCATATAGAGAAATCATGAGAGAGACAAAATCTTGTTTTGGATTAAACCGGATTAGACCGATTTTAGTTTAGGATTAAACCGGAAATCAAGAACGGTTTAGCTGGACCAATTAATTAGAATCTAAATAAATAGATTTTTAATTAATTTAGCTAAACAGGGTCTAGCCAGATTTGGCTAAGCTAGAATGGGCTTCTCTACTTAATTAATTAATAAGTTTTGAGCTTTAAACCCTTTAAGTCTTTTAATTAATTATTTCCTAAAAATAGATTTTAAAATGAATTTTTCAGATTTTAATCAAAAAGAAACAAAAATTGTCCAAAAAAAACCTAGCCTTCCTCTCTCTCCCTGGCCGGTCGGCCCCCTCTCCCTCTCTCCTTCCTGTTTTGCTTGCTTCGATCTTCTAGTAAGGATCGTTGTGAGTATCTTCAGATTTCTCTTCCTGTGTCGATGTTCTTTAGAGGTCACTGAATCTAATTTAGTGGCAAAGGGATTTCGATTCAAGGTAATTTATGAATTATTATTCTAGCCTAGATCTCATGATCAATTAATAATCACGTAAGATTCTTATTAAATATGAAATTTTGAGGTTAAGTTCTTGTATGGGCATGAATTTAAATCTTTGGAACCCTAAAAAATTTCTTCAATGGTATTAGAGGCAGGTTACACATGATTATTGTATTCAAGGATGATAAGCTCGATTTATTTTGCAATTGATTTCGATATTAATTTAAAACTTGCAAAATAATTTTATGTTTTTGGTTGATGAATTAATTGCTGAAATTTATTTAATTGTCGCTGAAAATTAATTTTGATCGAGTTAGATCGGGTCGAGACCCGCGGGAGGCCGAGGCTAGCCGGGAGGCTAACCCCGGCCGAGCCATGGGCCGACCAGATCTGCCCGTGGCAGATCTGCCTGAGCCTCTCGGCTCCGGCCAGGGGAAGGCCACGGCCTGACCGTAACCGGCCAGGCGGCCCGCCACGGCCAGCCCTGGCGGCTAGTGTTTGGCCGAACCCTAATTGGCCCTCGGGTCAATTTTGGTTCGGTCAAACCGGAAAGGATTCAGGTCAGAACCGACCCAGAAAAATCAAGAATTTTAAGCGATAATTAATTAAAATTTCAGACCGGTTCGGTTTTAATAAACCAGAGCATGAACCGATTTAATTAAGAAATTAACCGGTTCAAATAGCGGTTTCGATAAATCGTATTTTATAATTTAAATTAAGATAAAATTGGAATTAATATGTTTGCTTGATAACATGCTTGTTTGACAACATGATTGTTTGATAACACGGTGTTTGCAACATGATTGCTAAGTTAGCCCGATTTAGAATTTAAATTCGGTTTGCAACCTCCGAGTTGCTTTTGGATTGTAATTTAATTGTGACATGTGTGTCACGACATTTATTTTATTTAAGTTAAATGTAATTACGTAATTCCAAGACGAGAAGAACCGAAGAGAAGGATGGTGATCTCGAGGAGGCGTGGAGCCAGTGGGAGTCCAAGAGAAAGAGGAAAGACAAGACCTGGTATACGTTTTAGTTTATTCCAGTAGGGCTAGCGGGCTTGCTAAAGCAAGTTTACATTTATATTTATGAATGTATGGTTGAATGGATGATTAGATCATCACCCACATGTTAAAGATTAATAATAATGAGTTAGTCACGCACATGTAAACCGGAATGAAAATATCTCTACATGGATTTGTTGATGATAATTTCAAGTTAATATCAAGTAATGATCACTGAGAATGGACACTTAAAACGGCAAGTAATTTAAAGTTAAGTTAGATACCGCCCACTTTTCATCACTTCGATTAGTTCACAGACCCATGGGTTTATATGATTAACGTGGATCCATGGGAATGGGTTCTAATAGAAGATGGACAATCTTGCATGGGTGCGTGCGCATTAGCGTAGTTACTATGCAGATTGGACCATGCGTTGAAAGGTGGTTAACTTGGCTGCGATTCTTAGATGATCTGAGCTAGGGTATCAGACATAGGGCAATGTCGTATACATATAATGTATAAGCCCTAGCCAAGAATCATATGGTTTTGTGAAAGGACTGGACTGTCCTACTCCAATGTCCAAAACTGGGGCGATGAGACTAACTCACTTTAATTTTGGGTACGTGGAGATCTTGGTTTAGATTCAGATATAAGAATCAGAAATGTTCATACTCAAGTATCTCTCACTTCAACTTAATTAAGAATTTGATTGAATTTATTTTCATGTGTAAATTTAATGGCACCGTCGCAACCCAAATCAACACGTTCTGGCGGTGAAGCATTAAAGTCTCTTCTGTCGAATGACAAGTTGTCAGGGACCAACTTCATGGTTTGGGAGAGTAACCTGAAGCTTGCCCTTCAGTATGACAGACAGGAGTATATCCTTACGGATAAGCTAATGAAAGTCCCTGCGGATGATGCCAGCGTGGCCGATAAGAATACTTATGACAAGTATCTTTGCGACCGACAAGATGTTGGCATCCTCATGGTCAGGTCCATGTAAATTGACACCCAGGACCAGTTTATGCATCTCATGGACAATCCACAAGAAAATGATGGAGGAGATCAAAGTATACTACCAGAAGAATGCTCGTGTCGAAAGATACGACACTCTTAGGGAGTTATTCTACAGCATGCACAATGTTGGTGAGGCAGTGAGCCCACATGTCCTCAAGATGAAGCATCTCTTTAATCGATTGGCATGTGTAGGTCATAGCTTCACAGAGCAGCTGAAATCAGACATAGTCCTTGTAACGCTCCAAAATCCGGTTTCCCGAATTAAAGTCGTTACCCGAAGAATTAAAACCTTTGAAATAACACGATGCGATATAGTTATGAAATAACTCGAGCGTCCTCAAATTACAACATAACTATTCTCGCACGAGGCCATCACATTTTGATTTAGGCGTCCCTAGTTCAAAATGGGATTGCACGAGTCAAATAAAAAAACCTGTTTACAACAAATACATTCATACCATTTCTCCTTTTAAAATCTGTATTAAACCAACAAATAACGCGTACAAAAGTGAGGCACGACATGGCCAGACAATCAAATATTTATATCAAAATATTTTAGACAAATTGCGATACAGAAATATACATGGCCAATGACTCAGACCAGAGTCTACAAAAGTCAACAACAACAAAAAGGAACGCAGTGCGTCGACACGACACATCCCCAAAAGCTCCCACCAAAAGTGTACTCGGGATCACCAACCTGCACAACTACAAGTAGGGGTGAACACGCTACCCAGAGACTAAAACAAACAACAAGAATGAGAAAAACATACATGTAATCACAAAGAAGTCAGTAAAGTACGAATCACAACACTTCCACTACTCATCCACCAACCACGTCACAACTCCCGA
Organism: Geranium rotundifolium; assembly: GCA_963920655.1. Lineage (NCBI taxonomy): Eukaryota > Viridiplantae > Streptophyta > Magnoliopsida > Geraniales > Geraniaceae > Geranium > Geranium rotundifolium. The sequence goes on from OY987323.1 coordinate 13,966,527, forward strand.
GGCAACCGATTACGACCGGCGAGGGGTACCACCCTTGGTCGGTTCAACCTCCGAACGGGAATCGATTATGGCCAGGAGGGGTACCGCTCCTGCCTCGATTGCCCATCCAAACACAACCACGCAATTGAGGTAACCGATCACGGCCAAGGGGTACCACCCTTGACTCGGTTCAACCACCGAATGGAAATCGATCACGGCCAGGAGGGGTACCGCCCCTGACTCGACTATCCATCCAACCACACAACCATACAATTGAGGTAACCGATCACGGCCAAGGGGTACCACCCTTGACTCGGTTCAACCCCCGAATGGAAATCGATCACGGCCAGGAGGGGTACCGCCCCTGACTCGATTATCCATCCAACCACAGTTCCTCCCATCACCTTTCCACCCTTCCACATCACAACACCCTTACCAACCACACCCCAACACCCTTCGATACATTCACAGAACACAAACCAAGTGCAAGAAACTAGTTCACAGAGAGGCATTTACATCCACACAAACAAGACAATTGCGAGACGGGATAAGTCAACGTCTGAAAAGCAATAATATAACCATGCACAACTAGATTCTCACAAGCAGTTCAAGTTTGGTACTCAACTAATTCACAGAGAGGCATTTATATCAACACGTCACATGCTATTTAATTCACAACATCGAGCAAAAGGTGTTCAAGCATTTCATTCTATCTCAACTAAATACTCAAATAAATTCAATCAATGCATCAAGAGAATGAGTCTAGGTAAGCTATGTCCCCCTACCTCAAATTTTCCAACGTAAGCTCCTAAGATTTTCGCGACGCCAAGCTATGCCTTTCCTTTCCCGCGGTCGTCAAAAAATCTAAAAGTGACAAAATCACAAGTTTTAATAACTAACCGAAATCCGGATTTTCACGAAATTAAACCCAAGTGCCACCCCGACAAGTATCGCTCACTCCAACACTTCTTAATTAACCTAAGTTGTCAAAATGGGCTCGGAACGGCCCATTTTGCCCGTTAATTCGAATCTGCCCGGTTGTGTGAATTTGTCCCTCGGGACTCCGAAAATTCCCAAATTTGTGTCTAAATTCCTAATTATATTCGAGAGGACCAACGCAATTGACGAAATCGAATTCCGACACCCGAGCGATTTAATCGCGTAATTTAAAGTTTCAACACACATTTTCCAATTTTCGTAATTTAAATCCAAAAATCACCAAGGGTGCCAACTATCGATTCGAGGGTTACCCGAGACCTCCCGAAACTTACAAACCCGAATTCCGGGCTCGTGGGACCACCCGGGCCAGTCACGGCCCGAGAGGCCCAAACGGCCCACGGTCGCCATAGGCTGCCACGGCCAGCCATGGCAGGGCGCTGGCCACTGCCGGGCCACCTCCGGCGCGCCACCACACTGGCCGGAGCTCCGGCGAACCCTCCGGCCACCGGAAAATTTCAAAAACGTCCCAAAATGCTCCAAAACACCCCTACAACTCCACTCCATCATCATTTCACTCATTTCTCATCAAACCCACAACTCAAACTCATCACGATGAGAAAAAATGAGTTGCTTACCGTAGCCAATGATGTGAGGAACCCGAATACGCAAGAAAATGGTCGATCACGCGGCCGGATCGTCGGGAAATCGCCAAAAGCTCTTCTCCTCTTCTTCCTTCTTCTTATCTCGGCCAAGCCCTCCATTCTCTCTCCTTTTCTTTGCTTCTGCCGAAAATGGCTCCCCCTCCCCCCTCTTTATCACTTAAACTATAACATTTAAACACTAAACTAATTAAATATACATATTTCCCATTTTCTTTTAAATCTAAATTAACACAATTAATTTTTAACCACTCATAAAGTCTCCCCCCCCCTCTAGAATCATGCCATGTGTAAGGTAGGGGGTCCCACAATCCACTTTTGTGATTTCGGACCCGAAATCGTCCGAAACGGACACGTTTTTCGAAACCGTCGGAACCGTGATGTTTCGCTAAATTTTAGCTTCCATATGAACCTAATATCCATAATATTACAATTTCAACTTAAAATGGCTCAAATAGTAGTCCTCGGTGACTCTCGGGTCAAAATTTGGTCAAATCGCGAATTTTTAAATTTTTATCCATTTTTTACAAAATTGACCCAAATTGACCGGGAGCGGTCCTTACAACCTTCCCTCCTTAAAGAATTTCGTCCGCGAAATTAAAACGTACCTCAATTCTCGAAAAGGCGGGGATACTTAGCACGAATCTCATCTGCCCGCTCCCACGTCGACTCTTCGACACCGTAATGTTGCCAAAGCACTCGCACTAGTGGGATGGTCCTGCCTCTCAATATCTGATCTCGTGAGTCTAAGATCTGAACTGGCCTTTCCTCATACGAGGCATCTGGGGTCAGCTCCAACTCAGCCCACTCTATCACGTACGACGGGTCAGGGTGATATTTTCTCAGCATCGATACATGGAATACGTTGTGAACCGCTGCAAGGGATGGCGGCAATGCGAGCCTGTAAGCCACTGCTCCAATCCTGGCGATGATCTCGAAGGGGCCAATGTACCTCGGGGCCAACTTACCATCGCTTCTTGCCTTCTTAAACCTTATTAGCCCTTTCTTCGGGCTCACTCGCAAGAAGACGTGGTCGCCTACCTCAAACTCGAGAGGTCGACGTCTCCGGTCCGCATAACTCTTCTGTCTACTCTGCGCCATTTTCAGTCGCTCTCGAATCAAGGCTACCTTCTTAGTAGTCTCCCTTGCCAGCTCGGGTCCCAGTAGGCTCTTATCTCCCACCTCAGCCCAACAAACTGGTGATCGGCACGGTCTACCATACAAAGCCTCAAATGGTGCCATCCCGATGCTAGCCTGGTAACTGTTGTTATACGCAAACTCTGCCAACGGTAAATGATCCTCCCACGCTCCGTGGAAATCCAGTATACACGCTCGGAGCATGTCCTCTAATATCTGAATTACCCGCTCTGACTGATCGTCCGTCTGTGGGTGGTAAGCCGTACTCAGACGAATATCCGTACCCAACGCGCCCTGTAGGCTATCCCAGAATCGGGATGTAAAGCGAGGATCTCGGTCCGATACTATCGACACCGGCACTCCGTGTAACCTCACGATCTCGCGTACATATAGCCTGCTCAACTTATCTACCGAGTCTGTCATCCTCATTGGCAAGAAATGCGCGGACTTAGTCAGTCGATCAACTATCACCCACACCGCATCGTTACCCCTTGCTGACCTCGGCAGTCCGCATACGAAATCCATCGTAATATGCTCCCATTTCCACTCGGCTATCTCCAACGGTTGTAGAGGTCCCGCTGGTCTCTGGTGTTCTATCCTCACCTGCTGACAAGTGAGACATCGAGCTACGAACCCTGCTATCTCCCGCTTCATGCCATTCCACCAAAAATGGCGCCTGATGTCGTGATACATCTTAGTCCCACCAGGATGCACAACGAGTCGTGAGTTGTGTGACTCGCGTAGTACTTCCTCGCGGAGACTCTTGGGCACAAACAATCTGTTCCGGAAACGAAGGCCCTGATCGTTGCCCATCGACCACCCCTCGGACTCAACTCCGCTAGCCATTTTCATCCGGAACGTTGCTGTCTCTAAGTCATCAATCTGAGCCTCAATTACCCGACTCACCAGTGTAGGCTACGCCACCAATGAACACAGTGCGACTCGTCCCGTAACTTCCTCCAACTCAACCCTGAACTCGCTGAGCTCTCCCATCATCTTCCATTCCCGAACTGCTACGGAGACAAGGCTATGGAGTGACTTTCTGCTGAGGGCATCGGCGACCACATTCGCCTTACCCGGTGGTATAGCAGATCGAAGTCATAATCCTCAATCAGCTCCATCCAGCGTCGTTGTCGCATGTTCAGGTCTTTCTGGGTAAAGAGATATTTCAGGCTCTTGTGATCTGAAAAGACTTGAAACTTCTCACCGTAGAGGTAGTGACGCCAAAGCTTTAGTGCGAACACGACCGCTGCAAGTTCTAGATCGTGTGTCGGATAGTTTCTCTCGTGCACTTTAAGCTGTCGGGACCCAAAAGCCACCACCTTACTCTGTTGCATCAGAACACTCCCCAGTCCTTCGCCGGATGCGTCGCAGTAAACGTCATAGCCTATCCCTCGCTCAGGTACTATCAAAACCGGAGCCGTGGTCAACCGAGTCTTCAACTCCACGAATGAGCGCTCGCAAGCCTCATCCCAATCGAACTTAACTCCCTTCCGCGTGAGGCGAGTCAAAAGTGCTGCGAGGCGCGCAAAGTCTTTGACGAACCTCCGATAGTACCCTGCCAATCCCAAGAAGCTGCAGATCTCGAAAACGCTCGTCGGTCGCGCCCATTTCGAGACCGCGTCGATCTTTGACGGATCGACAAACACGCCGTCACCAGATACGACATGTCCGAGGAATCTCACCTCGGTAAGCCAGAACTCGCATTTTTCCAACTTCGCGTAAATTTGGTGCGATCGCAGCAACTGGAGTACAGTCCTCAAATGCGCCTCATGAGTCCCCTCGTCCGACGAGTAGATGAGAATATCGTCGACAAATACGATGACGAATCGATCGAGGTAAGGTCGGAAGATGCGAGTCATAAGATCCATGAACGCCGCTGGGGCGTTGGTCAAGCCGAACGGCATCACTAGGAATTTGAAATGACCATACCGCGTTCGGAACGCAGTCTTCGGGATGTCTTCCTCCCGTACTCGCAACTGATGATATCCAGACCGCAAGTCAATCTTGGAGAAGCACCTCGATCCCCTGAGCTGATCAAAGAGATCGTCTATCCGCGGCATCGGATAACGATTCTTCACTGTCACCCTGTTCAGCTTCCGGTAATCTATGCACATCCGGAGCGAACCCTCTTTCTTCTTTACGAACAACGCCGGAGCGCCCCACGGCGAGGTGCTCGGCCGTATGAACCCCTTCTCCTGCAGTTCCTGGAGTTGACTCTTCAACTCCTCGAGTTCCGCGGGGGCGAAACGATATGGTGCCACAGAGATCGGCGAGGTTCCCGGCATCAACTCGATAGTGAACTCCACCTCGCGCACTGGCGGTAATCCGCTAAGATCACCTGGAAAGACGTTAGGAAACTCGTCGACAACTCGTGGTAGCTCTCTGCCTCCGTCCTTCGGTCCGTCAACCGTAGTGGACAACGTCGCAAGAAGAAATCCACTCCGGCTATCCAATGAACATGAAATCATAGAGTCCCCAATCGATACGGTCACCCTCCTCCGATAACAATCGATGTTAGCCCTGTATCGCCTCAACCAGTCCATGCCGAGGATCACGTCGAAAGTAGTCATGTCTAGCACGATAAGGTCCCACACAAGAGGGTGGTCTGCTACTCTAACTTCACAGGCCCTGCAGATTCTACTTAGAACAGTGTCGTCCCCTAAAGGCGTATCGACGCACAAGGGCGGACTCAGCGACTCGACTACCAACCCCAGTGCTCGTGCAAACTGTGCTGAGATAAAAGAGTTCGATGCACCCGTGTCAATAAGAATGGACGCCCACAAATTAAAAACAAGGAATGTACCCTGAGCTGCTCTCTGGTCCTCTGACTGTGGAGGCTCGGTATGACCCGACACTGTGTAGACCCGACCTTGGACCTGCTGTCCATCTGCTCTCGGTTGCCCCCGACTAGTACCTGGTCTCGTCGACTGGGCTGGTCCGGCCCCTTGTCGGGGTCGGGAATCCTGTCGTGCAGATAGTGCGGAGTGTTGTCGTGAGCCCTGACTCCCGATTCTGCTAGAGTAACAATCCCGAGCGAGGTGTCCTGGACGTCCACACCCAAAGCACGTGGGTGGTCCTGAACTAGGCCTGCCTGCCTGTCCTGGCCGACCACTCGGTCTCTCTACTGGTGCTCTGAACTAACCGCTCTGAGCTCCTCCCGAAAGCTGCCTCGTAGGTGCTCGGTTTCGAGGGCAATCCCTGCAGAGGTGACCTGGCTGATGACACTCATAGCATACCGGTGGTGACCTTGGGCCTACTGGGCTGGATCCCACGGTATCCAGCGATGCTAGCAGTCTCTGCACCATTCTCCCCGACGATTGCGGAGGAAAGCTCGAAACTCGAGGCCTCTTGAAGTCCCTTGACTCCGTCTGCCTAGTTAAGCTACTCGGCCTGGGTCTCTTCTCCCTGAGCCTCTGTGCCTCTGCCATCCCTTCCTCGATGGCCGTTGCAGTGTCGACCATCACCGAGTACACCCTGATCCGGTGAGAGAGGATCCTGTCGAAGATCTCTGGTCGTAGTCCCCTCTCGAACCTCTTACATCGGCTCGCCTCGAACCTCACTAGGTCTGGCGCAAATCTCGACAGGGCTGTGAACTGTGCCTCGTACTCTAGCACCGTCATCGCACCCTGTCGCAGTTCCAGGAACTGCTGCTGACGGCTATCCCGTGCCGACTCGGGAAAATAGCTCTCAAGGAAAATCTCCTTGAAATCCTCATAGTCCTCTCCCACTCTGGTCCGAACTCGCTCCCCCCAGTAGTATGCATCGTCCCTGAGCTGATGGACGGCAAAGGTGATTCTGGTCCTCCCATCTGTAACCCCAGACGTATCAAGGTCGCGGGTGATCTGTCGCAGCCACTGCTCAGCTCGCGTAGGGTCTGGCTCTCCATGGAAAGCTGGGGGGTTCAGGCGTAGGAAGTCTCGGAGTGCGTGCACTGCAGGTACCTCTGGCGGCACTGGTGATATCTCAGGAGCCGTGGGCATGGTCTCCCTCTGTCCCAACATGGCCGCTAACGACTGTATCGACCGTAGTATCTCGCCCACTACCTGATCACTGGGAGGAGTGGTGGTAGCCACAGTGGGGATCCCTACAGTGGACGGGGGAACCTCAGCCGCGGTCCCTGCCTATCCTGCGCTACCTAACGCTGTCTCTGTGGATGGCGTCTCCACCCCTGTAGTCCTCTCCCCGGGTTCGGCCCTGGGAGGCTCATGCGTCGCTCGCTGTGCTCCTTTCCCCCTCAAGGCGCCACCTCGCCTAGTTCTCGGAGCCATGTGCACTACTGCACGAAAGACGGTTCATAGTTAGGATTTCTTTTCAAAAGAACACCGCGCAAAAGGACGACGAGAACTTCTCACATTCTCCATATTTACTCTACGTACTAACTGATTGTTATCCTAGTACAGTCTAATCCTAACAAACAAGATTCACACTAACGTGCCAACACTCATTTTCATGCCGCAACGTTTCACTATCAACATTTCACAACTTTAACACATGTACTCCTCCACCCGTCACCATGTCATTTTATTGTCACCACACGCACACAAGTCGTCATTTAACTCACACTAACAACCAATTCACGCACCACAAGACCAAATTGACCAAAATCACGCAAACTTTCCTAAAACTGACTCTACCCGACGTGTCGACGTAAGGCACAGGTGTTGAACCTGAGTCCTCTGATACCAAACTGTAACGCTCCAAAATCCGGTTTCCCGAATTGAAGTCGTTACCCGAAGAATTAAAACCTTTGAAATAACACGATGCGATATAGTTATGAAATAACTCGAGCGTCCTCAAATTACAACATAACTATTCTCGCACGAGGCCATCACATTTTGATTTAGGCGTCCCTAGTTCAAAATGGGATTGCACGAGTCAAATAAAGAAACCTGTTTACAACAAATACATTCATACCATTTCTCCTTTTAAAATCTGTATTAAACCAACAAATAACGCGTACAAAAGTGAGGCACGACATGGCCAGACAATCAAATATTTATATCAAAATATTTTAGACAAATTGCGATACAGAAATATACATGGCCAATGACTCAGACCAGAGTCTACAAAAGTCAACAACAACAAAAAGGAACACAGTGCGTCGACACGACACATCCCCAAAAGCTCCCACCAAAAGTGTACTCGGGATCACCAACCTGCACAACTACAAGTAGGGGTGAACACGCTACCCAGAGACTAAAACAAACATCAAGAATGAGAAAAAACATACATGTAATCACAAAGAAGTCAGTAAAGTACGAATCACAACACTTCCACTACTCATCCACCAACCACGTCACAACTCCCGAGGCAACCGATTACGACCGGCGAGGGGTACCACCCTTGGTCGGTTCAACCTCCGAACGAGAATCGATTATGGCCAGGAGGGGTACCGCTCCTGCCTCGATTGCCCATCCAAACACAACCACACAATTGAGGTAACCGATCACGGCCAAGGGGTACCACCCTTGACTCGGTTCAACCACCGAATGGAAATCGATCACGGCCAGGAGGGGTACCGCCCTTGACTCGAATATCCATCCAACCACACAGCCATACAATTGAGGTAACCGATCACGGCCAAGGGGTACCACCCTTGACTCGGTTCAACCCCCGAATGGAAATCGATCACGGCCAGGAGGGGTACCGCCCCTGACTCGATTATCCATCCAACCACACAGCCTCCCATCACCTTACCACCCTTCCACATCACAACACCCTTACCAACCACACCCCAACACCCTTCGATACATTCACAGAACACAAACCAAGTGCAAGAAACTAGTTCACAGAGAGGCATTTACATCCACACAAACAAGACAAGTGCGAGACGGGATAAGTCATCGTCTGAAAAGCAATAATATAACCATGCACAACTAGGTGCTCACAAGCAGTTCAAGTTTGGTACTCAACTAATTCACAGAGAGGCATTTATATCAACACGTCACATGCTATTTAATTCACAACATCGAGCAAAAGGTGTTCAAACCCGAGACCTCCCGAAACTCACAAACCCGAATTCCGGGCTCGTGGGACCACCCGGGCCACTCACGGCCCGAGAGGCCCAAACGGCCCACGGTCGCCATAGGCTGCCACGGCCAGCCATGGCAGGGCGCTGGCCACTGCCGGGCCACCTCCGGCGCGCCACCACACTGGCCGGAGCTCCGGTGACCGGCCAGAGCTCCGGTGAACCCTCCGGCCGCCGGAAAATTTCAAAAACGTCCCAAAATGCTCCAAAATACCCCTATAACTCCACTCCATCATCATTTCACTCATTTCTCATCAAACCCACAACTCAAACTCATCACGATGAGAAAAAATGAGTTGTTTACCGTAGCCAATGATGTGAGGAACCCGAATACGCAAGAAAATGGTCGATCACGCGGCCGGATCGTCGGGAAATCGCCGAAAGCTCTTCTCCTCTTCTTCCTTCTTCTTCTCTCGGCCAAGCCCTCCCCTCTCTCTCCTTTTCTTTGCTTATGCCGAAAATGGCTCCCCCTCCTACCTCTTTATCACTTAAACTATAACATTTAAACACTAAACTAATTAAATATACATATTTCCCATTTTCTTTTAAATCTAAATTAACACAATTAATTTTTAACCACTCATAAATTCTCCCCCCCCCCCTCTAGAATCATGCCATGTGTAAAGTAGGGGGGTCCCACAATCCACTTTTGTCATTTCTGACCCGAAATCGTCCGAAACGGACACGTTTTTCGAAACCGTCGGAACCGTGATGTTTCGCTAAATTTTAGTTTCCATATGAACCTAATATCCATAATATTACAATTTCAACTTAAAATGGCTCAATTAGTAGTCCTCGGTGACTCTCGGGTCAAAATTTGGTCAAATCGCGAATTTTTAAATTTTTATCCATTTTTCACAAAATTGACCCAAATTGACCGGGAGCGGTCCTTACAGTCCTGATGTCGTTTCCTAAGATTTATGGAGATGTAATTACCAGTTACAATCTCCATAATATGGAAAAGACCATCAAGGAAGTACATGGAATGTTAGTGACAGCAGAGAAAAATCTCAAGGGCAAGACTCCTGAGGTTCTGATGGTCAATAAGGATGTCAACTTCAAAAGAGCTGGCAAACCTACTGGCAGGTTACCAGGATATCCCAAATAGGGCAAGGCACCAGCATTGGCGGGTAAGAGTAAGGCGCCAATATACCTAGCTGGGCTGTTAAGGGTACCCATGGGTCCGAAGATCCAAGTGGTTCCTAGAACCGAAGGGAATACTTCGACCTCAGGGGTAGTCTGTTATTATTGCCAGCAGCCAGGTCATTGGAAAAAGGATTGCAGGCAGCACAAGGAATATGTGAAGAGCTTGCAGAAGGGAGGACACCCTTCAGGACCTGGATCAGGTATTTATGTTGTTGAGTATAATCTCAACGTTACTTTCTCAGATACATGGGTAGTTGATACCGAGGCAGAAACTCACATTTGTGTTAATCTGCAGGATCTGGAAAGTAAGAAACTCCTTGGGAAAGACGAGCGGGATCTGAGAGCCGGAGACAACAGTTCGGTGTCAACGACGACTGTGGGTTCTGTTAGTCTTAGGATGCCAACATGGCTTATTTTAGTTTTGGACGATGTATTGTGTGTACCTACTTTTAGTAGGAATATTATTTCAGTGTCCAATTTGGACAAACTTGGTTTTGTATTTACCATAGATAATGGTTTATTTACTTTATCAAGAATAATATAGTTTATGGCATTGCATCTATGGTTGGTAGTTTGTACATTTTATATGTTGATAACTCTAACTACAGTTCAAATTATAACGTAAATAAGAGGTTGAAGTCGGATAATTTAAAACAAACAGTGATGTGGCATTGTCGTCTGGGCCATATTAGCGAGAAACGCGTCTCGACACTTCACAACTGTGGACTATTAAGTCCGTTTGAATTCACACCAATCGAGAGATGTGAATCTTGCATTATGGGAAAGATGACAAAGGCACCTTTTGGCGGCTTAGGTGAAAGGGCGAGTGATCTCCTGGGCCGAATACATTCAGACGTATGTGGGCCCATGAGCACACAAGCCAGAAGAGGTTTCAGTTACTTCATAAACTTTACCAATGATTTCAGTAGGTATGGTTATGTCTATTTAATGAGACATAAGTCGGAATCCTTTGATAAATTGAAAGAATTCCAGAATGAAGTACAGAACCAGCTTGGTAAAAGTATAAAGGCACTTCAGTCTGATCGAGTTGGCGAGTACTTAGACCAAGATTTTCTCAGCCACCTAAGGGATAACGGTATTCTCTCGGAACAAACTCTGCCAGGAACCCCTTAGCTGAATGGTGTTTCCGAACGGAGGAACAGAACCTTGTTTGACATGGTTCGTTCCATGATGAGTCATGCCGACCTTCCAGTATCTTTCTGGGGCCATGCCCTAGAAACGGCCGTATTCATTTTGAATCGGGCACCTACAAAGGCAGTAGAGACCACTCCATTTGAGGTTTGGTAAGGGAAAGCTCCCAAGCTGTTTTTTTCTCAAGATCTGGGGGTACGGCGTTTACGTCAAGCGGATGCTTGGTGATAAACTCGAACCCAAGGTAGATAAGTGTGTCTTTGTATGTTACCCCAAAGGAACTATGGGGTACTACTTCTATAAACCCGAAGAGAACAAGGTTTTTGTTGGTCGGGGTGGGGTTTTCTTGGAAAGAGAATTCTTATCCAAGAATCCTAGTGGGAGTCTTGTGCGTCTTGAAGAAATTCGAGAAGACACATAACAGCCTACAGAGGATGTAGAAGTACCCGGTGAGGTAAATGATCAGAGTCCTATTCTAACAGCAACTCTTGTAGGACCAAGGAGGTCTGAAAGATCTCGTCAAAACCCACTCAGATATGGCTTCTTAGCCACAGAGGGTAATGACTTGATCGTTGTGGATTAGGGTCATCCAGCAACATTTCATCAAGCCTTGTCCAGTCCCAACTCCAAAGAATGGAGGAATGCCATGGATGAGGAAATGAAGTCCATGAAAGACAATCAGGTCTGGAACTTAGTCGACAACACACCTGGGATAAAACCTATAGGGTGCAAGTGGATATTTAAGTTAAAGACAAATATGGACTGAAAGCCTCAGACTTACAAGGCAAGATTGGTTGCAAAAGGTTATCGTCAAGTCCAAGGAATGGACTATGATGAGACCTTTTCGCCAGTAGTCATGATGAAGTTAATTCGGATGATGTTGGCCATTGCAGCATATTTCGATTACGAGATATGGCAAATGGACGTCAAAACCGCGGTCCTTAACGGGAATTTGCAGGAGGATGTCTATATGACCCAACCAGAAGGTTTTGTCCATCCGGATCATCCCGAAAAGGTGTGTAAACTACAACGATCCATTTATGGATTGAAGCAAGCTTCCAGGAGTTGGAACTTACAGTTCGATGAAGCCGTAAAAGAGTTCAGGTTTATCAGAAATCCAGATGAACCCTGTATCTACAAGAAGAGCAGTGGGAGTAAGACAGTGTTCTTGGTGCTGTATGTCGACGACATACTGGTCATGGGAAATGACGTCCCAACCTTGCTTGAGACTAAAGCTTGGTTAGGAAAGTGTTTCTCCATGAAGGACTTAGGAGAGGTCGCTTACATTCTGGGGATCAGGATCTACAGAGATCGATCCAAGAGAATTTTAGGCCTGAGTCAGAGCACCTACATAGATAAAGTGTTGAGAAGATTCTCAATGCTTGACTCTAAGAAAGGGAACCTCTCAGTAAGACATGACATCAAGCTTAGCAAGAGTCAGTGTCCTAGAACACCTGATGGGCTAAAGAAGATGGAGGGAATCCCGTATGCTTCGGCACTAGGATCCATTATGTATGCCATGATCTGTACGAGGCCTGATGTATCGTTTTCCCTCAGCTGTGCCAGCAGATTTCAGTCTAACCCAGGCCAAGATCACTGGACTGCCGTCAAGTGTATCCTCAAGTATCTGAGGAGAAAAAAAGACGCCTTCTTAATGTATGGTGGGATAGAAGGAGAACTGAACGTCACTAGATATGTTGACGCTAGTTTTCAGAAAAACCTCGATGACTTCAAGGCTCAAGGAGGGTATGTGTTCATGTTGAACGGGGTAGTTTTCAGTTGAAAAAACTTCAAGGAAGCGACAATAGCCGACTCCACCATGGAGGCGGAATATATAGCTGCGTCAGAGGCAGCTAAGGAGGCAGTGTGGGTCAGGAGCTTCTTGAGTGGATTAGATGTACTGCCACGAACGTCTGATCCCGTGAGCTTAAAGTGTGACAATATGGGGGCTGTAGCAATTGCTAAAGAGACCAGATTTCACAACAGGACCAAGCACGTCGAGAGAAAGTATCACATCATCAGAGAGATGGTTGATAAAGGTGAAGTAGAGATAAGCTATGTTTCAATGCATGATAATCTAGCTGACCCCTTAACTAAGGCACTTCCGCAACCTAAGCATGAGGAGCATGTCAGGGGAATGAGTTTAGATTGGAATACCAATTGGGTATAGGGCAAGTGGGAGACAGTTGGGATTTTGTGCCCTAGCACGATGTATTTTCAATCTACTCATGTAATGAGATTATTAGTTGAAATAAAATCGGCATTTATATTACTAAGTCTTGTAGTAATATCTTAAGTATGTTTTGATTTGTATCATTAATGTGTCAACACATAATAGTAGATCTAAAAATTAGATAAAATCTTACTTAAGCTGTCCCCGATCAGAATATCTTCATAAGAAGCGATCGGTATGAGGCTAACTCTAAATGATCACGCTCTGGCCAGAAAGGGGCCGGAGTTAGGTGATAGTATCACCAGACGGGGTGATATAGGATGACCCGATCATGAGTATGTTACATAGACACAGTCATGAACATACTCATATGTCGGCACATGATATTGACGGGTTTTGGAGCGTTCTAGATCGTCGAGATAGCGGAAGCATTATAAGAAAATCTACTCCAAACCTTGTCCAAGAACATAAACCATTAAATCCCAAAGCAAAATCTATTCCACAAGATGTTTACCTTTAAGTCTTGTTGAATCGATAAAGAAGAACTTTCGGATCTTCTTCTCTAAAGCAAGTCCACACCAAGGGGATGATCTTGATGATCCCTCACTTAATTGCCTACTAGAACAATTAAATGAAGAACAAGAGAGCAAGATCAAGAGGAGAGTAAGGTGGCCGGCCACTATGAGAGAGAGAGAGAGTTTTTGTGTGAGTTTTGTGATTAATGGAATAATGAATTAAAGTCTTGTATTTGAATTCATTATCCAACTCATAAGTATGGGTTAAAAGTGATTGGTATGGGCTTAAAGGTGCTTTAACCCATACCCCTTAAATCACTCACCTCTTAATCCACAATCACCAACTAAGCATGGTGTTGTGTGGCCCCCACACATGGACCCAACATGTGGGTCGGCCAAGAGGGTTTATTGGGCCCTTGTTTGGGCCGGCCATGAGGCCTCATAGGCCGAGCCCAATGGGCTCGCCCGTGTGGTCTCATGCCGTGTCCAAAAGTCGCCCGACCCTTTTGTCGTTACTTATCAAACAAAGTCCGACGCGACATCGACGAAAAAACTCAGTTTTTTCGATTCGCTAATTATTCTCTCAAACCAAACTCATGGCACAAAACCTCCAGTTTTGTCCATGTATTGCTCCTCAAGAAACGTTAAGGTTTCCTTGTCTCAAGTTATCCGTCTTGAATGTGTGTGACCCTCTAGGCTCATGCCACCGTTGGCAGATCGGCGCAAAAGATCGCTCTTGCCCGATCCATCATAAGTGGTCTCTAGTAAGACGTTATGATTACCCAAGGTGCATGACGATCGATGATTTGACTTAACCTTGTGCGTACAAGTCACTATCCTATTATCTCTAGATATCCCGATTGATTAGAAGGCATAGAGTCGTCACCCTTGTTTAATCAATCATTGTTACTTGATATGTGAGATGGCTGAGAACTGATAACCCGTATCATCGGCATGGCCACGCTCTTACTCTCAGTCAGTCTCCATCAAGAGGCCTTTTAACGGATATCTTTCCCATACCGTAGTATGAGGGATAAATCCCTTAGCCGTCTTTCGTGTCACTCATGCAACCCGTTCCGCCACCCAATCATGCCCGTTATTGCAATCTTGTCACAGAAAGCGTTAGGCGCAAGTTAAAGCCGCACGTTCATTGCATAGTGATCACAAAGACTCCTCGGTCTAAGGATGTCGTGACAAGCTATCGCATTTGAATATGTTCATGGCTCAATCTATGAAAACACTATTAAAAGCGGGTCATCCGATATCAACCACCTCATGATATCTATGATATGATTCCGGGATCCCTCATCCCTATGACAAGTAGAACTACGTCATTAAGAACCATCCTCATACTGGTCGCTTCTAAGGAAGCATAGGTTGACCAGGGACTCGTTAAGTGTAATCCGTACAGATTTATGGTTCTACTACTTTAGTGGTCATAAATCAGATCATGCTTAACATACTACTTCAACACATAAGTAATACAAAGCCGTTTTATATATATATATATTACAAACGATGATTATGTACATAGACGTTTACAGGCTAATAGCAATTGGACTAGGGCACAAATGCTATCAATCTCCCACTTGCCCCTAGTTCCAATCTAAGTCCCAGTCTATACCCATTGACCTAACATGTTTATCATGTTTTGCTTGTGGAAGAGCCTTGGTCAAGGGGTCGGCCGTGTTATCATCAGTTGCAACGTAGTGGATCTTCACGTCACCTCTATCAACTATGTCACGGATGATGTGATACTTTCTGAGTACATGTTTGAATCTGTCATGTGCCCTGGGTTCCTTAGCTTGCGCAATAGCCCCGGTGTTGTCACAATATAAGTCTACTGGGTAAGATGGGTTTTTAATTACACCTAACCAAACCATGAAACTCATGATCCATACAGCCTCTTTTGCCGCTTCAGAAGCGGCAATGTACTCAGCTTCGGTCGTAGAGTCGGCAATGGTGTCCTGCTTCTTGCTTTTCCAGCTGAATGCTCCACCGTTCAACGTATACACATATCCCAACTGACTCTTAAAGTCATCGGGTTCTGTCTGGAAACTAGCGTCGACATATCCTTTGACGACTAGATCATCATTTCTCCCCCCTGTATACAAGAAAAGCGTCTTTGGTTTTTCTCAAATATTTGAGAATCGCCTTGACGGCCATCCAGTGTGCCTCACCGGGTTTGGATTGATGTCTACTGGTACAGCTCAGGGCAAACGAGACATCCGGTCTCGTACATATCATGGCATACATTATGGATCCTATAGCCGAAACATATGGGATCTCATTCATTCTTGCTAGCTCTGCAGGTGTCTCAGCACACTGCTTCTTGCTAAGCTTCATGCCATGACGCATGGGCAGCAATCCTTTCTTTGAATCTTGCATTGAGAATCGTCTCAACACTTTGTCTATGTAGGTGCTTTGACTTAAGCCCAAGACCCGCTTGGCACGGTCTCTATATATCTTGATCCCCAAGATGTAAGAGGCCTCGCCTAAGTCCTTCATTGCGAAACACTCACCTAACCAAGTCTTTGTTAAGAGCAAGGTAGGGACGTCGTTTCCAATGAGCAGTATGTCATCAACATAAAGCACCAAGAAGACTACATTGCTCCCATCTGGCTTTTTATACACGTAAGGTTCATCATCGTTCTTGACGAAGCCATACTGTTTCACTACTTCATCAAAACGCTGATTCCAACTCCGAGATGCTTACTTCAAACCATAGATTGATTTGAGTAACTTGCAAATCTTTCCCTTATTCTTTGGATCCTCAAAACCCTCAGGCTGGGACATATAAACGTCCTCAGCTAACCTCCCGTTGAGGAAGGCGGTTTTGACGTCGATTTGCCATATCTCATAGTTGTGATACGCTGCTACGGCAAGTAGAATGCGGATAGATTTGACCATAGCTACTAGAGAAAAGGTCTCTTCATAGTCAATTCTGTGGATTTGCCTATAACCTTTTGCTACCAGTCTTGCTTTATAGGTCTGAGGTTTGCCATCCATGTCTATCTTTATTTTAAAGATCCATTTACACCCAATGACTTTTACGTCAGGGGTATGTTCCACCAAGTCCCACACTTGATTATCTGACATGGATTGCATTTCTTCCCTCATGGCTTCCAGCCATTTCTCAGAGTCGATTCCGTCCAAGGCCTCTCGAAAGGTAGCTGGATCATTGTCCACTAATACTAAACTATCACCTCCAGTTACTATGAAACCGTATCTGACAGGTGCATGACTTATCCTTTCAGACCGCCTCGGACCGTCCTCATTAACTGTAGCTATTGGTTCTTGCTCAACGACCACTTCTTGCTCTACTTCTTCTAGTGGGTCGTCTAGTGGTTCCCGAGTGACCATCTCATCTAGAACTTCATCAAGATGAACAGCCCTCCCACTGACTGTCTTGGAAATGAACTCCTTTTCCAAGAATGTCCCACCTCGAGCGACAAAAACTTTATTTTCGCTCGGTTTGTAGAAGTAGTATCATTTTGTTTCTTTTGGATATCCGACGAAAGTGCATTTATCTAATCTCGGTTCGAGCTTGGTTGCAAGCAACCGTTTTACATAAGCCTCGCAAGCCCAAAATTTTAGGAAGGACAAAACGGGCTCCTTCCCGTACCATTTCTCGAATGATGTCCCTTCCACTGCTTTCGACGGAGCCCTGTTTATTATGAATGCGGCCGTTTGCAGAGCATAACCCCAGAAGGAGATCGGGAGATCAGTGAGACTTAACATCGATCGAACCATATCCAACAATGTTCGATTCCTCCGCTCGGACACACCATTAAGTTGCGGTGTTCCTGGCGGAGTCCACTAAGATAGTATTCCACCTTCAGTAAGATAACTAAGAAACTCCTCGGATAAGTATTCTCCACCCCGATCAGAACGGAGTGCCTTGATACTCTTTCCGAGTTGGTTTTCTACTTCAGTCCTAAACTCTTTGAATTTATCAAAAGCTTCGGACTTATATCTCATGAGATAGACATAACCATATCTACTGAAATCCTCAGTAAATGTGATAAAGTAGCCTAAACCACCTCTGGTTGGTGTACTCATTGGTCCACATACGTCTGAATGTATTAGACCAAATAGATCACTTGCCCTTTCACCTAAACCAGTGAAGGGCGCTTTAGTCATCTTGCCCATTAAACAAGTTTCGCATCTATCAATCGTTTGGAATTCGAATTGATTTAGAAGTCCGCGCTTATGAAGCGCTGAGATGCGTTTCTCATTTATGTGACCTAGACGACAATGCCAGATAAGAGTTTGGTATAAATCATTAGCTTTAAACCTCTTAGCATTTATATTATAGAGCATGTTGGATGTCGGGTTTTGCATATTCAATATGTATAAACCTCCAACAGTGTGAGCATTGCCATAAAACATGTTGTTGCGCATAATATTAAAAAACCCGTTCTTAATATTAAAATAATAGCCTTCTTTTTCAAGAAGAGAAATTGAGATAATATTCCTGCTGAAAGCAGCTGAAAGCAGGTACGCAAAACACATCATTAAGTTCAATTACAAGCCCACTGGGCAAAACGAGGTTCACATAACCCACGGCAGTTGCGGCAACTCTGGTATTGTTCCCAACTCTTAGGTCCACCTCGCTTTCCCTCATATCTCTTCTACTGTGTAACACCTGCATATCCGCACAAACATGAGACTCAGCTCTAGTGTCTAGTACCCAGGTATTTATCGTAGAAAGATATAGCTCTAATGGAATACCTGCTGAAGTAGCGGCCCCACCGCCCTTCTTCTGATCCTTCTTCAGCTGCTGACAGTCTTTCTTCCAATGACCAGGCTTTTGACAGTAGAAACAGACCGACTCATTTGCCTTCCCTTTGCCTTGTACGGGCATGGGAGGTCTAGGAACAAATGGTCGTCTGTTCTTTGCTGCGAGGTGCTTTGGGCCTTTACCCTTGCCACCACCAGCTTTGAAGTTGTGTCCCTTCTTGACCATAAAAACATTTTTGGGCGAACTGCCCCTTATGTTCTTCTCGGCAGTCACTAGCATGATGTGCAACTCCGACGCGGTCTTGTCCATATCATGCATGTGATAGTTCATGACGAACCCACCATATGCATGAGGAAGGGATTGCAGAATAAAATCCGCAGCCATTTCCTTTTTCATAGACATACCGATACTAGTCATATGGTCGAAATGTCCCTTCATACGTAGGACGTGTAGACCTACGGAGCTGCCTGTTGACATCTTGTAGGCAATTAGTTCTCGGAGAACAGTGTATTTTTCAATACGTACTTTCTCTTTGAACATATCCTTGATCTGTGCAAACATTGCAAACGGATCATGGGATAGCTCCATAAAATGCTTCTGGAGGTCCGCCTCCATGCAGCCCAGCATGACACACGCAACGTCAATAGAGTCGCTAAGGTGTTTCTGGTACGCATCCTTAATGACCCTCGTTGCGTTGGCAGCTGGCTCCACCGGGATAGCCTTATCAAGGACGTACTCTCTGCGTTCCAACTTTAACACAAGTCGTAAATTTCTGTCCCAGTCCAGATAATTTGTCCCGTTGAGTTTACACTTTTCGAGTACAGTCCTCAACGACAAATTAGACGAGTTTGTTGAATTACTAGCCATTTCTACACGAAGAAAGTAAATTTAATCAGAAAAGTTGAATAAATTTACGAAGATCCGAATTAAACACCAACCATCCGATTCTAAGGTTTAGAACCTTTAAAGCAAGATCCCTTATTCGTCATTTGAAGTGCGCTAAGGCGCACCGCTCCAATTGACTTATTTAGGTAGGACGTCCGTCTAATTACAACCCGTGTAACTCTTAGTCAGGGTATGTGCAAGAACACACGGCTTACCCTTCCGATGCCCCAGCTCGACCTCAGGCCAAGAATCGTGGTCGAGTCAACCAACTTTCACTAACGAGTTAACTTTATGCAGATGCTCCGCTAAGGCGCACGACATCCCACAAAGTTTATCATTCCCATCTAGAACCCATTCGATCGATGCTCCGCTAAGGCGCACGACACCGATAAAATGTTTCTACATGGGTGTGAATTTGGGTGGCATCTCACTCGACTCAAATTATCTTGTAAATTGGTTGTGCTTAATAATTCGAAAGTATTTGGCACAATTACGAACCTGTCATCAACAACCCATGTTGTGACGTTTCTAATTGTATCACATACTATCTTCATTTGAAACCGTTATTTGCAACCCGTGCAAACACGTTTCAAATTTGAACTCATCCATCACAACCCGTGCGATGATGGTTCACAACGCTTTAAACATGCAAACAATTAAAGTCGATTTTAATCTTTGCATGTGAGGTGATGGCTTATAAACTTATAAGCTAATCATGCAAGCATGTTATTAATTAAATAATTCGAGCAAGCATTCATAAAGCGTTAAATATGCATTTTATAGCCCATCCTAATCTTAGGATTCTACGAGTCTTCATATCTTCTCGTCTTTCTCATTCGGGCTCCCACTAGCTCTTGGACTTCCTCCAAGACCGTCATTGTGCTCGATTTTCCATCCTTCTCGTCTTTAAGTAATAATTACAATTAATACTCGGTTCGTAGACCGGATAAAAATAATTACACTTTATGGGCTCGAATAAAAGAATAATTACACGCTAACACTAACGGTATGCAAACCGTGAAAGCGATAAAATCTAATGGGCTACTAATGCATCATACATTTCATCACATCATCCAACATGTTATCACACAAACATGTTATCAAATAATATGCAATAATTCCGGTTTTAATTTTGCCAAGTTGCTTGGTCGGGTTTATCGAAACTAGACCTTTTCGAAAAACGGTTTATCGAAACCGATTAAATTTTGAAAGTTTTCGAAATATTGGATCGCGGGTTCGTGACATGGATCAAACACCACGCACGAACAAAGTCGGGCCAAGCCAATGGGCCGAAAGCCCATTGGGCCGAGCCCAACATTACACGGCTCGGTTTGGGCCTTGGAAGGCCCAAACCGGGCTTGCCGCCACTCTCGACCTCGGCCAAGAGTGGGGACGGCCCCGGTCACCGCCGGCCTCACCGGCCTCCGGTGACCTCCGTCCGGTACCTCCAATCCGGCTCCCCGAGAGTCTCTTCTCGGACCCAACAAATCCAATAATTTCCGAAAAATTCCAAATTCAATATATTTTTCAAAAATAACATATTTCATGCAAATATCCCAAAAAGCATTAAAATCATGTTATCAACAATTTTGGCATGCAAATAATCACAAAACCGAAATAAATTCAACAAGACAAAGATTAAGAGGGTAACCAATGCTCTGATACCACAGTAGGGTTTTGGAGCGTTCTAGATCGCCGAGATAGCAGAAGCATTATAAGAAAATCTACTCCAAACCTTGTCCAAGAACATAAACCATTAAATCCCAAAGCAAAATCTATTCCACAAGATGTTTACCTTTAAGTCTTGTTGAATCGATAAAGAAGAACTTTCGGATCTTCTTCTCTTAAGCAAGTCCACACTAAGAGGATGATCTTGATGATCCCTCACTTAATTGCCTACTAGAACAATTAAATGAAGAACAAGAGAGCAAGATCAAGAGGAGAGTAGGGTGGCCGGCCACTATGACAGAGAGAGAGTTTTTGTGTGAGTTTTGTGATTAATGGAATAATGAATTAAAGTCTTGTATTTGAATTCATTATCCAACTCACAAGTATGGGTTAAAAGTGATTGGTATGGGCTTAAAGGTGCTTTAACCCATACCCCTTAAATCACTCACCTCTTAATCCACAATCACCAACTAAGCATGGTGTTGTGTGGCCCCCACACATGGACCCACCATGTGGGCCGGCCAAGAGGGTTTATTGGGCCCTTGTTTGGGCCGGCCATGAGGCCTCATGGGCCGAGCCCAATGGGCTCGCCCGTGTGGTCTCATGCCGTGTCCAAAAGTCGCCCGACCCTTTTGTCGTTATTATCAAACAAAGTCCGACGCGACATCGACGAAAAAACTCAGTTTTCTCGATTCGCTAATTATTCTCTCAAACCAAACCCATGGCACAAAACCTCCAATTTTGTCCATGTATTGCTCCTCAAGAAACGTTAAGGTTTCCTTGTCTCAAGTTATCCGTCTTGAATGTGTGTGACCCTCTAGGCTCATGCCACCGTTGGCAGATCGGCGCAAAAGATCGCTCTTGCCCGATCCATCATAAGTGGTCTCTAGTAAGACGTTATGATTACCCAAGGTGCATGACGATCGATGATTCGACTTAACCTTGTGCGTACAAGTCACTATCCTATTATCTCTAGATATCCCGATTGATTACAAGGCATAGAGTCGTCACCCTTGTTTAATCAATCATTGTTACTTGATATGTGAGATGGCTGAGAACTGATAACCGTATCATCGGCATGGCCATGCTCTTACTCTCAGTCAGTCTCCATCAAGAGGCCTTTTAACGGATATCTTTCCCATACCGTAGTATGAGGGATAAATCCCTTAGCCATCTTTCGTGTCACTCATGCAACCCGTTCCGCCACCCAATCATGCCCGTTATTGCAATCCTGTCACAGAAAGCGTTAGGCGCAAGTTAAAGCCGCGCGTTCATTGCATAATGATCACAAAGACTCCTCGGTCTAAGGATGTCGTGACAAGCTATCGCATTTGAATATGTTCATGGCTCAATCTATGAAAACACTATTAAAAGCGAGTCGTCCGATATCAATCACCTCATGATATCTATGATATGATTCCGGGATCCCTCATCCCTATGACAAGTAGAACTACGTCATTAAGAACCATCCTCATACTGGTCGTTTCTAAGGAAGCATAGGTTGACCAGGGACTCGTTAAGTGTGATCCGTACATATTTATGGTTCTACTACTTTAGTGGTCATAAATCAGATCATGCTTAACATATTACTTCAACACATAAGTAATACAAAGCCGTTTTATATATATATTATAAACGATGATAATGTACATAGACTTTTACAGGCTAATAGCAATTGGACTAGGGCACAAATGCTATCAATCTCCCACTTGAGGTCACAATGTAAAGAGTGACGAGTTTGACTCAGTCTAACATCTCCTATAAAAGGGTTACAATAACGACTGTGATTGGATCAATCACGAGTCACATGAGTTGACTCAATAGATCGCTGAAGGATTTATCCCTCATACGGACGTATGAGCAGATATATGTTTAGGCCACTTGATGAGTACAACTGAAATACAATAGCATGGCCATGCAGTCGATACGGAGTATCAATTACAATTCAGTTAACTCAAATCAAGAAACAGGACAATTGAACGAGGATGACTTGTCTATGCCTCGTGGTTTTCAAGATGTCAAGAGGATAAAAGGATAGTTTCATGTACGACAAGGTTAAATCGAAATCTCGATAATCACAAGCGTTGGGTAACCATGATGTCTTATTAGAGGCCACTCATGATGGAAAGGGTAAAATGGTGATTTTACCAGTCCGCCAACGTGTCGTGAGCCTAGAGGGCCACACACTAAAGGTTGAGTAAAACGGATGGAATCATATAGAGGAATCATGAGAGAGACAAAATCCGGTTTTGGATTAATTCCGGATTATACAGTCCATTTTGGGTTGTCTAATCAAGAACGGTTTAGCTTGACCAATTAATTAGAATCTAAATAAATAGATCTAATTAATTTAGCTAAACAGGGCCTAGCCAGATTGGGCTAAACCATAATGGGCTTCTTTACTTATTTAATTAATAAGCTTTGGGCTTTAAGCTCATTTTGGGTTTTAAAGTAATTATTTCCTAAAAAGAGATATAAAAGGGAAATTTTCAGATTTTAATCAAAAAGAAAGAAAAATTTTCCAAAAAAACCCTAGCCTCCCTCTCTCTCTCTCTCCCTGGCCGGTCGGCCCCCGCTCCCTCTCTCCTTCCTGTTTTGCTTGCTTCGATCTTCTAGCAAGGATCGTTGTGAGTATCTTCGGATTGCTCTTCCTGTGTGGACGTTCTTTAGAGGCCACCGAATCTAATTTAGTGACAAAGGGATTTCGATTCAAGGTAATTTATGACTTATTATTCTAGCCTAGATCTCATGATTAATTAATATCATGTAAGATCCTTATTAAATATGGACTTTTGAGGTTAAATTCTTGTATGGGTATAAATTTAAATTTTTGGAACCCTATAAAATTCCTTCAGTTGCAACATACGAACATACATCTTTCTATTGGCTAAAAACTATGTGTGTTGCCATAAAAGTTCATTCGCTGATATAAACATCACTTGAGTCCCAAAACCACTTATTGACCCTTTATATCTTTGAGTGCTCCCAAGACCATTCTATCTTTGTGTGTTCCAAAGACCCTTCTATCTATGTGTGTTCCCAAGACCCTCTCCTCAGAGCAATGCCCCATTTCCCCGGAGACCCATCAACGGCTCTAGCGTGCCGACCAGCAGGTGCCCACAGTGGAGCGACTTGACCCCCTCTCACAACCGGCACCGGCAACCTCGGCTCGAGCTGGTCCATGTAGATGAACTGGCCTAACTGCATCTTATTGCTCAGGACGAAATCGTCCTGGTCCAAGGAGGAGAGACACGTAGCTGGAGTGCGACGAATTAGAGACCTTGATATAGAAACCCTCTGTCGTCCATAATTTCTTATCGTCGAGATCTGTATATAAAATTAAAATTTTGATATGAATAAAATTCTTTGATGGTTGCAACACATTGGTGTCCCAGCTCTCCCTCTAAAACACCCATTTGGGACTCACACGCTCAATCCATCCTCATGCGCCTCCACCATAACAGCCAGCTCAATCGGGTCGACGTCAGTGCTCGCAGCCTCCTTGCCGCCGCCGCGAGGTCTGGCCAAACCAGCTACGCCAATTCGCTCGTCAAGTCCATGCTCCGGTCCAGCTCGACCTTTCAACGACACGCTCAAGTTTCTGAAGATGTTCGTGAGGATGGCCGACTTTGGTGTAGAGCCAATGTGCTCACCTATAAAATCGTCCTCAAACTCCGCGCCATATCCGATCGACAGGATTTGGTTGTCTTCGTCAAGAGTATCCTCAAGGGGGAGATCCCTCAATGTGTCACCACTCTCTCGTCGCCGATCACGTCGGCTTCGGTGAGCTAAAATCCCAAAGACGATGATTTAGCGATGAGAAATGATATTCTGGTCAAAATTTTAGTTGCCTGGACCGGAGATGATTGAGATTGAAGAGAGAGAAAATTATGAAATGGAAAGAGAATTAATGACACATTTTTAAAAATTTAATGGTTAGTTGAGAGTATTTTGAACTTTTCTCCAACAGCTTAACATTGTCAGACATAAATAACACGTTAGGCAAGTTCATGGGGTTTAAAGTCAATTTCATATTTTATGGTAGTTAAGTGAAATACCGGTATAGTACATGATAGTTAGTGATATTTTCCTCTTTTCTAACAAGAAATGTTGATCCTATCAAAAATTGCTTGTTTCGCCATTGATATCATGTGAAGACGAATTAATGTATATAACTAAAATATAATTGAATAGTAGAAATATCAATTAATTTATAGACGACGATATTGTAATAGGCGTATTAGAAATTGATAAATTTATTTACAGGAAAAATATAATTAAAATCGTTAAAACACGTAAATAAGGTGTTGAATTAAACTCAACTGAGAGAAACAACCGTCAAAGTCTTCAGTTTAATTTGTTGGCTAAAACCATACACATAATAATACACAAATAATACTGACTTTTATCGTAACAACTACAGTTAAACTGTAAAAATAGAAAAGTAACGTGGTGCTATGGTGACACGTGGTAGAGAGTAGTTTTGTAATTAAAATTTGGTAATTGCATTAATTTTGAAGAAAAGTGTCAATAATCACGGATGACGTAGAAACAGTTGGTTCCAAACTCATATAAATAGGTGGTAGCATGAGTACACTAGCTAGCGAGGAACTAACTAAACACACAAGCTAAGCAAGCTAGTGTTGAGTCCTCTCCTCAATCCCCCAAGATTCTTCAATTCAGTTTTGACACTAGAACATATTTTCTAGGGATTTTTTTTCTTTCTCGAGAAAATGGAGAAGCTAAGTTGTTGCAGCAAGTTTCTTGAGACTTCCAAACCCTATTTCGCTATGATATCCTTACAATTTGGTTATGCCGGCATGAACATCATCACCAAGGTGTCTCTCAATCGTGGGATGAGCCACTATGTTCTCGTCGTCTATCGTCACGCTATCGCCACCGCTGTCATAGCTCCTTTCGCTTTCTTTTTCGAGAGGTCAAGTAGCTAATACGAAATTAAATTTCTCGAGAAACGTTTAAGATAATAATATATTGAGAATTCTTCTTCTTCTTAAATTTATTCTCAGGAGATCTCAACCGAGAATTACATTTTCGGTTTTTGTTCAGCTCTTCGTCCTTGGACTTCTTGGGTGAGCCATAATTTTTATTTTATCCGCAAGTTGTGTATCAGTGAATCACCTTAATTAATTTTGTAAAATGACCAGGCCGGTGATCGATCAAAATTTCTACTATGCCGGGCTGAAGTACACTTCCCCGACATTTTCTTGCGCTATGAGCAATATGCTTCCCGCGATGACGTTTGTTATGGCCGTCATATTCCGGTAACTAAATACATAGACGTGTCAGAGTATAAAATTATAAGTGACCCTTCGACTGGGAGTATGTTAATTAATTAATTAAGTTGAAAATGAAATGATGGGTAATATATGATCAGAATGGAGAAAATAGATGTGAAGAAGGTGAGGTGCCAGGCGAAGATAGTAGGGACGGTGGTGACGGTGGGCGGGGCGATGCTGATGACGCTGTACAAAGGAGCGGTGGTGGAGCTGATGTGGACGAAGCACGTCCACCCCAACAAGTCGTACGCGGCGGAGGACAGGTCGGAGTCGGACAAGGAGTGGTTCAAGGGCTCTATCCTCCTCATCATAGCCACTCTGGCATGGGCTTCTCTGTTCGTCCTCCAGACAAAGGCTCTGGAGACATACAAGAACCACCAGCTCTCTCTCACCACCCTCGTCTGCCTCTTCGGCACCGTCCAGGCCACCCTCGTCACCTTTGTCATGGACCACAACCCCGGCGTCTGGCAAATTGGCTGGGACATGAATCTCCTCGCAGCTGCCTATGCCGTAATCATACATTTCATCTTTCACTGCTTAATCGATCCATACATTGAATGATTGCCGCTGATCATGTTTTGTTTTGTTTCCATACAGGGTATAGTGACATCAAGCATTTCATACTATGTCCAAGGAATAGTGATCAAGAAGAAGGGTCCTGTTTTCGCCACTGCTTTTAGCCCTTTGATGATGATCGTCGTCGCTATCATGGGTTCTTTCATCCTCGCCGAAAAGATCTTCCTCGGAGGGTATATGTGTTTCTAACTCCATGCTTCGAATCGATTAATTGGAGAATAAATGAGGATTAATCGGTAATTAATCAGATACGTTGGGAAATTTTAAAACACTGATATTGATATTTAGCAATTGTAAGTAGATAGGATCTAATAATAATGGACCATGATGTAAGATAAATTGTTAAGTTAGTGAATATTGATGAGTGCAGGGTGGTGGGTTCGATATTGATAGTGATAGGGCTATACTCAGTCCTGTGGGGCAAGCACAAGGAGAAGATGGAGATGGAGACGGACAATGAGTCGGACATGCCGGAGGCCATAAAGGAAGTGCAAGTGAACGGGCAAGGGCACGGGCACGGGCACGGCCATGCTCCGCCCATCGCAGTGATGGAAGATATTGAAGCTAATGGAGGAGAAGTTGGCAATCATAAGCTCCCTGTTGGGGCAATAGCCATCCCCATCACTGCTCAAGGCAAAGAACCAAGCGCCTAGAGCTAATTTCCCAAGTTGTGTGATATATGGTGGGGAGGGTGTTTTTGTCTTTTCACTTTGCTGTTTTTTATCTAAATATATAGCCCTCTTAAATGTTTTGACTATATATATATATATGAATAGATCTGGATTTTGTGAATCCGATGCTATTGTGTGATTGATGTGTAAGCTGATGTTTGGGTATAACAAGACAATAGTAGAGAGAATTTGATAAATATTCCCTACTCTTCTTTTTCATGGAAAATGAACCATAAGTTGCTGTTTTTCTTTGGCATATCCCAAAAACAGAGTACTGCCCGTGACTTATACCTATTTTTTATTCGTACAACTCTCGTCTTAAGAACAATCGACGAAGAATTAGACACAACGTAAGAAAAATACTTGCACAAACATCAAGTCTACCTTTATTGAGTGCATGATGCAGCAGATTCCATTTGGTTTACTGTTAAATCAATTAATTTGTCTTTCAATGACCTTAGAGCGTTAATCACAACTAGGAAGCGCGTGCATCTGAATCCGATGCTATATGGAAGTATAAACGAGTGAATCTTAAGAGGCGTGATCTGATGCGAATCGTACGAACCAAATCGTATTTCTAATATTATGCTATGTATTCCTATGAAACAGTCAGCTAGTGTTTTTTCTTTAAAAAAAACAGCCGGTGTTTGTATTATTATTACCTGTATTTTTATAATCTGTTATAACCCATCGTTACACTCAGGGCCCCCTCGTTACACCCTTCCCCCGATAGGGTTCATTGATTTCCTATAAAAAAAATACTCGTCTCCCTCGTTACAGTCGGAGACGATTTTATGAAAATACATGACATAATAATGGAAATACGGAATAAGTGTTTTATGAAAATACATTACATAATAATGTAAATACGTGCGAGTAGCTGGTTCTCACGATTTGTATGTAACTCTTGCTTCTAGGGCTGGGCACGGTTCTGGAACCGGACCGAACCGGTCAGAACCGGACCGGACCCAATCCATCGGTTCTTCATTTTGGAGACCCAAATCTGGACCCGATAAGTCGGTTTCGGTTTGGTTCTGGGCCCGTTTCTACGATGCGGTTCTCGGTTCTACCCAATTAGACTTAATTGAATGATTAATTGTGAAATTAAGTGTCCGGTTCTCCAATATAGTTGTATAATTTTGCTTAATTAGATCCAATTAATGTGATATTAAAACATTATTCAATTTATGGTGAAAATTATACATATTTAAACTCTTTTTAGGCTAAAACATAGAATTATAATACAAAAAATACTAATTAAAACTCCCAAAATTGGTTCGGTTATGAAACGGTTAATTAGCGGTTCTACACTCTTAGAACCGGAACCGAACCGAATTGATTCGGTTCTCAATTTTAAGATCCAAATCCGATCCGATACCCACGGTTCTCGGTTCTTCAGTTCGGTTTCGGTTTGGATTCCGGTTCGGTTTCGGTTTTGGGTATGAAGTGCCCACCCCTACTTGCTTCTCACTAGAATACATCCATATAGAGGAAATATGTCATCCTTTCTCCAACTTCTTTGGCATAAGATTGTAGGTTTTTTGTTCTTCAAAATGATATTTATGATATATTTTGGTACATGAGAAATAATGAGGCAAAGAATTAATGAGATTATTAGTTATTATGCTTTAAACGATGGATAGAGTTGACTACAAATTTTAAACTCGATTAGCATATGATATTTTTCAACTTGCTCGGAACGTGGTACAGATTTTTAAGAACATGTTATAGCCGTACTACAAGCCTCACGTTATATCTAAAAATACTTATCTTGTTTCTTTTGGTTGTGAATACTCATTTTTATTTAACTGGTTGAATATCTATTGGTGTTAAAATTATAGGTACAAATACTTAATTTTTTCAACGAGTCAATTATATTTTAGTTATTTCTTCTCACTTTGGTCTATCGTGTGTGAAATTCTGACTAAACCAGTTAGACAAGATGTCAAGAACAATGTTAAGACAATGTTCTTAACAACTTGTCAGCAAACAGATTCGGACAAATACAATATAAAATAGTAAACAGCACACAACGACACACAAGATTGTTTACCCAGTTCGGTGCAATCTCACCAACGTCTAGGGGCCCTCGGCCAGTGGAAAGGTTTCACTATATGGTAATGAATCAAAACATACAAGTATACATGATCATCACACAGATCAATACCCTATGCTACTATTACTAGTGCAAACCTATCTCAGGGACTCCCCCTGAATCCAAGACTCCGTCTTGATTCCACTCTACGAGCACTCGCACTGCCCGGATGCAACAAGTCGTTGTTATGCACTTGTACGTGAACCTTCAATCACGCATTCACAGGAAACCCTCAATCACTCACGCTTGATCTTCCGATTCTAGTAGTGATACACAAATGTTCTTCGTGGAACACACAGCCTCTCAGCACGCTAGTCCTTCACGTCTAAGAGCTTTGTGTATTTCACCAAAGAAACTACAAGGAGTCGCTCGCTGCTAAGGGTGGAGCCTAAGCTTTTATAGCAGCTGCAAAACTAATTCTTGAACACATTAGGGTTAACATAATCCTAGTCGATTTAGGTTTCCCAAATCCTTGACGCCGATATCTTTTCAGAGTCTCTATCACGACAGGAAGCT
This sequence comes from Geranium rotundifolium, assembly GCA_963920655.1. Classification (NCBI taxonomy): domain Eukaryota; kingdom Viridiplantae; phylum Streptophyta; class Magnoliopsida; order Geraniales; family Geraniaceae; genus Geranium; species Geranium rotundifolium. Next base: position 13,996,710 of record OY987323.1, read on the forward strand.
TTCCAGAATCATGACTCACTCAAGACTTACCAAAAGCCTTGTACACAGTTGGATCTTTCCAATTGCAATATGTCTCCTATTTAAGGAAAATTTTCAATGTTGCGATACACAAATGTCACGAAAGATGCTGAGACTAAACACTTGACATCTTTCCTGACCAGATGCTCGACATCTTACGTATCGCCTAAAAATTAAGCTAATAACAAACGTAACAACAATCTCTCCCTTTGGCTATTTTTTAGGCAAGCACTTTACTTCTTAAGCACTTCACTTCTTCTGGTGAGTATTGATGTTCTTGATCTTCATTTGTCTTGCATCTAGTCTTGCTATCTTGATCACAATTCATATCATATCTAATCCTTTCTCCCCCTGATTGCCTCAAAAAGTAGTCATAGATGACTCTACTTCAGGCACATAGAGCAATAATAATCACTGAAGAGAGAGACAAACTCATAGTAACAGAGAGAGAAGGGTGTGGACCCTGAATAACGCAAAATAACCAAATGGGCTCATGCCCCGAACAAAGTCATCCAACAGAAACTCGTATAAGTGAGTTAATAAAAAGTCATAGTACTTGCATCATAAAAAGTAAATTGAGTTCTTGAGTTTATAATTCAAGCAGATTCATCACTGCTTGACGCTTCCTCATCATTGGAGTCTTAGGCACTTGAATCTTCTTGTTCTTCCTCAGCTATTGGAACAGGCATGTTGTTGAGCACTGCTTCACAATTCTTCTTTCTCGCTCTAAGGTTCTTGATGACCTGCTTCATATTGGCAATATCCTTGTTGATTGCTGCAACTTCTCTTGTCAGTTCCAAGCTTACGTCATTGGGGAGAGGACCAATGTCCACAGTGTTATTGGAACTTGCTCTAGGAGCTTTAGCATTCTTCTGGACATCAGGTTTAACATTTTTCTTGACCCCCATTCGCGACATTTTGCTCAGCATCCTTCTTGGTAAGATCCAGAGAGTGATTGCCCTCAAAGAGCTTGTGGCTGATCACAATTGCTCCTTGTTTCTTTCCTATCTTATCGGTGCTCTTCTAGATGGATGGACATTAATGAAGGAGCAGACCAGATATGAGAGAGGAAAACCCCGATAGGACGTTTGACTACGAAGGATCTAGCATGACGAGAAAAATGGTAGATAACGAATTGTCCAAAGTCAAGAGGTGTGCCCATACCTATTTAGTAGATAAGAATTGCAAGTTCGGCCTTGACTAAGAATCCGTTAGAGGACGACGCCCAATTAGCCAGTCCTATGCGGTAAAGCACGTAATACTTTGATGTTAAGTCAGAGGTTACAATTGACCCTTTTGCTGGCCAGACCCGGTGCTTATTCCTGGTGATTTCTTTAGCCATTGTGTCAAGACTAGGGATAGGCTCGGGTTGCACAGGGTGTCTTCCTAGAAAAAGATTAACAATATTAGAGGAAACGTTGAACTCCTTTCCTCGAACATACACCTTTTGGTACTCCTTGTCTTCAGGGCAGCTAAAGACAATGGGAAGATTGATAATGAATTCCTTGACCAGCTGAGGATAGAAGTTGCCTATTTTCGTCACAGTTTTGAGAAGTTCAGCTTTTTCCAATAACCCCATGATTTCAGCCGGACTGCGTGCTTCAGTGGACAACTCCTTCTCGGGAAAGATAGCTTTATGAAAGATGAATTTCCACTTGTTGGCGGCCTCGACAGAGTGAAACGAGATGTTGTCAATAGCAACATAGGGCACATTTTGGCTCAACTTCTGTCCCCCAATGGACTTGACTTCCTTAGAAGGTATAACATAAATCTCTTCCTTTTCGTTGTCCTCATCTCGGAGCCGCCTAGAGATGTGCATCGGCTTCTTCCCTTTTGATTCCTTCTCTGATTCCTTACAAACCACCTTCTTCCTCTTGTTAGAAATTTCAACTTTCTTGAACGCTTCCGTCCTTCTCCTTTTCTTCTTCTTCTTTTCCTCTGCGACAATTGCAGCTAGGCTTTCTTCTTCACTTATCTTGTTTTCTTGTAAGGATGTTAGAACTTACTGGGAAAACTTTGTCGCAACTTCTTCCGTGACATCCTTTTCAACAAACTTTGCATTACTGGTCTCCACAACACCAGATTTTTCCACTTCTACAGACACATTATTTGAGTCATCCTTTGACACTTATTTCTCAGCAATTTTTCCCACATTCTCATCAACATCGTTTCCAGTGGTTTTGAGGACCACTCCAATATCATTAGAGGTTTTGCTACTCTCGCCATCAGCAGTATTCACAACCTCATTTAGTTCCCTATTCAGAACACCTTCTTCAACAACAACATCATGATCCTTTACACCAGGTTCTTTAGTGGGATTATCGTCTTTCTCATCAATGGACTCGAGACTCTAACTGATTTGGATCGTTTCTTCTGCAGTAATAGTTTTCTCAACAACTATCTCGGTTTGTTCATCTACCATACCCCGACCTTCCTTTCTACCACCTTTATTTTACCCATGATCTCCTCAACCACTCCTTCTTGAGGAGGTTCATGATTCTCTAAGAGCAAGTCTAGAAGATCACTATTTATCGAGTGCTCATTATTAAAGACAATAGAGGGTTGTGTACCTTGTTATTTGGAGTGAGTCACTGGAGATGCGTGCATTGGGACTTCCTTTGTTGTGGTCGAGATTCCTTCAGCACCTTGCACCAGTCCGACTAGGTCGGACACCGTCAGAGATGCTCCTCCTGATCTGGGCATTCTCTTGAAGGTAGGAAATAGAAGGATGGGGAAGCCTCAGCTGAACCACCTCCGGCCTGACCATCAGTGGTTTTCGCTGCTGCTCAACCCCGAAATCGCACTCTATGGCGATTTACTTCTCCAGTGTAGTTTGTGACTTCTCTCTCGATAAGCTTGGCACGAGGTCCTTTGTCGACTGTCTTCTTCCCACTAGATTTCTTACCGGCTGTGCTTCTTGTCTTCGCCATTGTTGCTTGGGATCGGTAGGCGATATTGGGAAACCCTAGCAATTGTCAGAGATAACAACAGAGCAGAGAGCAAATTGTACAAAGGAAAGTGAGTTTTTGTTAGATAGGGTGGTAAACAATAAGGAAGTTCAAACGATGTGTCCTTTTAACTTGGGCCATGACTGTTTGGGCCCAAACTATTTATTGGAATTGGTTGTGATGATTCTAAGAGGGTACCAACAACTCTCTCTTGACCATTGACAGGTCAAAGATTAATCGAATATGAGCCGAGAGACGATCTCAGGCTCACAACTTGGTCTAAATACAGAGTTTAGAGGAAAAATTAGCGAATATCCTTTTGATTTGTTTCTTTTTCCACCCTTTCTTCTTGTTTTCCATCAGTTCCCCAATAGGGTTCTTCATAGATTGAATATCACTGTCATTATTGGGGGATAATGTCGAAATATCTTTCTTGACAACATCGGGATTCTTTTATCGAGTGATATTTCCAGTCTTGTCATCTTTGGATGAGACGCGGCTTGACCATGTATCTGAGAACCAAAATTAGCAATTATTTTATGATTTTATCCCTTGCATTACTACTTTTTGTTAGACATTCTTCACCATACACTCTTCACGGTGAATTTAACTTGAAGATCCAAATCGCACAGTTGTCTGACACTTATGAGATTTGCCTTGAGCCCCTCGACTAGCAAAGCTTCTGTTAAACACGATGATCCAGGATACTTGATAATGCGAGCTTTTACCCCATCACCAAAGATTACATGGCAGTTAGTGTCGGTTTGACATTTGTCAAGAATTTACGAGTACTTGTCATGTGACGAGAGCATCCACTTTCGAAGTATCAATCTGTGTTGTTCGAGGCACACACAGAGGTATATGAAATATTAGCTTGGTATGATTTTCCTTTCACCCTCCATTCCATCCATCTAGGCTTTTGACCGTTATGTTGCAGGTGGCTTCAAGCTATCTATTTTGAGTAGGGGGATGGTCTCTTACCATTGAGATGATAGCAGAAAGGTTTGATATGACCTTTCTTACCACAGTAATGACAAATCCACTGTGATTCATTGGTAGACCGCTTGGATGGTGGTCGATTGAGCTGAGACATCCTCGCTTGTGTTAGGCAGACGTTTGTCGAGAAGGATGTTGTGACATGTTTCGCCTTCTCATCAGTTGGGGATTGTTGTGGAACAAACTTGATTTCAAATGATGAGCCATTATAAGTATATCCAAGTCCCATTGTGTCTCTAGCCTGCTTTCCTATTGACAATATTTTGTCTAGGCTCTCTGAGCTTGGATTCATCCTTTTAACCACTTGGTCATTTGTTCTATTTCTCCAATGATTCGGGTGACTTCTTATTTTAGCTCGATGATAGTCTCCAGCATTCTAGTCTTATCGTTTGTAAGAGTGATAATCTGAACAGCTTGTTTGTCTAGAATTTGGGACTCTTCAATCCATTTTTTGTAGAGGATGCAGTAAGCCCCGTTGAGCTGATCATCGTTTCACTCATCATCTAGTGATAAGTCATGTATGTCATTACTAACTTTATAAGGATGATCGGGTTTGCTGGATTAAGTGGAAGCGGTGAGTACCACAAAATTACTTATCTCTTCTGTTTCACTGTCATCAGACTCCTCATCGGACAATGTTGCATTATAGCCCTTTTTCTGTTTCCTTATGTAGTTAGGACATTCCTTTCGGTAGTGTCCGAACCCTTAACATTAATGGCATTGAAACCTTCTATTGTCAATGTTCCCTTCACAAGCTTTATTGTCTCTGTCAAAGTTTCCACTTCGTTGAGCTTTATGTGGAGCATTTTTTTTTACATCTGTTGTGACATTCTTCCAGTCATTGGCTGCGACATTTTTCCCCGACATTCTGTTTAATCGCTTCATAACTCAGTTATAGTTCTTTGCTAGCAAACCAATGGTAGCGTCGATTTCATCTTCATGGTCTGAATGTTCATGCTCAACATGCTTGGGCATGGAGCTATTGAAAGTCACTCCTTTACTTTTTTTGTCCACTACTTGGTAGGGACAACTCATACGTCATTAGAGATCTCATTAGTTCATCAAAGGGAAGAGTCTTAAGATCGTGGAATTCTTCAATAGCTGTTATCTTCATCTTAAACCTTGAACTCAAGGTTCTTAGGGTCTTTCTCACCAGTTTCTCATCTGGCATTGGTTCACCCAACGAGTAGGATTCGTTGGCAAGGTCTTAAATTCGGACATTGAATTTAGCCACTGTCTTATCTTCTTTCATGATAAGTTCTTCAAACTTTGTTGTTAAGTACTGAAGCTTTTTTTCTCTGGTTCCCTCATATACAACATTCAGAATGTCCCATGCTCCTTTAGCGGTAGTGCAGGTGTTGATCAATCTGAACACGTTTCTGTCCACATCATTAAAAATCGCATTGAGGGCTCAGGAATTTCCTAGAGATGCATCTTCATCAGCGTCAGTCCATTCTGACTCAGGTTTGAGATTTGTGAAATTTCCCTCAGCATCTTAATAGCACGGGGCGCTCTAGTCATTTATCACCACCTTCCAGGTCTTGTTGTCGATGGATTTCAAGAAGGCGCACATACGGGCTTTCCAATATCCGTAGTTGCTCCCATCTAAAATCGGTGGACGGTTAACTAATCCTCCTTCTCTAGCGTTGTCCATGTTTGTCAATCAGAATTTGTCGCCCAAGATCTCACCTAAAGCTGTAGGTGCCTCATCTGATACAAATTGAAATTCTGATTAAAACAGTTAGACAAGATGTCAAAAACAATGTTAAGACAATGTTCTTAACAACTTGTCAGCAAACAGATTCGGACAAACACAATATAAAATAGTATACAACACACAATGACACACAAGATTGTTTACCCAATTCAGTGCAATCTCACCTACGTTTGGGGGCCCTCGACCGGTGGAAAGGTTTCACCTCACCTACGTCTGGGGGCCCTCGGCCAGTGGAAAGGTTTCACTATATAGTAATGAGTCAAAACATACAAGTATACATGATCATCACACAGATCAATACCCTATGTTACTATTACTAGTGCAAACCTATCTCAGGGACTCCCCCTGAATCCAAGACTCCTTCTTGATTCCACTCTACGAGCACTCGCACTGCCTGGATGCAACAAGTCGTTGTTATGCACTTGTACGTGAACCTTCAATCACGCATTCACAGGAAACCCTCAATCACTCACGCTTGATCTTCCGATTCATGTAGTGATACACAAATGTTCTTCGTGGAACACACAGCCTCTCAGCACGCCAGTCCTTCACGTCTAAGAGCTATGTGTATTTCATCGAAGAAACTACAAGAAGTCGCTCGCTGCTAAGGGTGGAGCCTAAGCTTTTATAGCAGTTGCACACTTAATTCCGGAACGCCTTAGGGTTACCATAATCCTAGTCGACTTAGGTTTCCCAAATCCTTAACGTCGATATCTTTTCAGAGTCTATCACGGCATGAAACTTTCCAGAATCATGATTCAAACAAGACTTACCAAAAGTCTTGTACACAGCTGGATCTTTCCAATCGCAATATGTCTCCTAATTAAGGAAACTTTCCAATGCAGTGATCCACAAATGTTACGCATAATGTTGAGACTAACTACTTGACATCTTTCCTGACTAGATGCTCGACATCTTTCGTATTGCCTAAAAATAAAACCAATAACAAACGTAACAACAAATTTCTTTATTTACAACAAATCAATCTATTTTCCTATATGTAAATTAAGGTGTTTGAGACTAGAGACCACATAAACCTCAATAACAGACTTAATGTCCTATCCTCTTTATGACCTTACTAGATGAAGCTTCTACAAATTATGCAAGCAATTGGCACACTTTTATTCATTTGCTTGTGTCATCATAAGATAAGTACTAAACCCTAAAAGCAATTACCATTAATTGATTAAAGATTAAAGAAATAATAACTAACGTAATGGGAATGGAACAAATCTAGATTAAGAATTTGGGAAGTGTCCCATTAAATGTAACAATATATAGTTCCTACTTAGGAGCATTAAGCAAAGTGGAAACATGAATTATGTGGAGAATAGTTGTTGCTTTATAACTTAATTAATTTAATCAACAACTTTATCATAAGATGAATATTTATGGATTATATGCTGTATTCATTATCTTCCCCAACATGATTCTGTTCTCTATCGAGTGTTACATGTCATGAATCATAAGTTAAATTTTAACGAATATGACCTCCACCAGGTTATGTTCCAACTTGCCCTCTTGAATATAAATATAAATATATAATTGTTTGTTTAGATTACACAATTAAAAGTTCAAACTTAATGGTTGGGTTTGTCCCTTCTTTTTATATATACCTAAATTATTTCACTTATTTTTTACGTGAGATTCACATAACCTTTCTCTCTCATGCTTTGTGTACTTGAAAGGCTTATTTCTCTTTCACGCTCGTGTACACATGGGCCTCTACTTCAACACTCCTCTTCACGGGTAGCTATGTCTACACGTGGGTCATAGCAGGACTGGACTTTTGCATATGGGCCAGAGTCCACAGGAGAGCGTAGGCACGGTATCCCCATAAACAGGCCCAAATCGACCCGCTCTGACACCATGTAAAACTGGGTTGTACATATCAGGTCGGGCTCCACAACTAAAAGCTCAAGCTTATTAATTGGGTTTGACCCTTCCTTTTATATACAACCAGTTTATTTCAATTCTTTTTCATGTGAAATTCACACAACCTTTTTCTCTCATGTACGCGTGAAGCTTATTTTTCTCACGCTCGTGTACGCATTGACATCTACTTCAACAACCTTTCATATGATACATCCTATGTTTTATCAATATATTCCCGTGTAAATTTAATCTAGTGTTATAGCGCGCACTGTATAGTTTGGAATGTTAATATTGCTAGATATTTACGCGGTCATAACATGATTGAACTTTTCCATATAATTCAAATCTTATTAATTTTTGCATACACATCAAAAATACAAAGAGGCTTAAATCGATCTTATTAGGCCATATACCATGTGAAGTTTATACATTAAGATAAATATATTAGTAACTACAGTGACAACCTTTCATATTGTAATTTCATGTAACCATGTATGTACCAATAACTTCTTGTAACCATGTATGTACGCCCTTCATATATATATATATGTGTGTCTCATAATGTAATAAAGACAAGCAAGCATTCTGATATTCAACCAAATATATTGGCTTAGACTAGACATCTAAAATGTCAACTTATCAATCAAGTGACCCTAATGTTTAAACTTGCCTTTTTCTTTCTACTACAACATGGTTTAATAGTGACAAACTGAGACTAATTATTATAGCGAATCACTTTTTATCGCTAAATTTCTAAGACAGACCCTAGGCCATGTGTATTTTAGTCGCATGCCAAAATAATAGTGACAAGACAAATATATGGCATTCCATCCTATTATTTTGTAGGGAAAACGTTGTTGGATGATATAATGTCCTCTTCTTAAGCATGTTATTCACACACACACACACATATATAAATACAATAACAGTTGTACAATCAAACGTTTTGATGGTGGTTACATAGAGGTAGTTACTAAGACTCCCCAACAGTCGGAGCGGGAGGAGAGCGAACGCTCAGACTAGACCTGAATTGGTCGAACAAAGAACGAGAGAGCCTCTTTCTCCTTCATTGTCGCGGCTACAAAGTCACACACCACATCGACGGCTCTACACCCCCTGCCAAGAACACTCCTGAATATGATTCTTGGTCCGAGATCGATACACATGTCTACAATGGATATATGGTATCCTATCCGACGACTTACTTGGTCGGATTCTCGAGTCCGATTCCACAGCCTATGAAGCTTGGTCACGTCTGAAGGACCATTTCCATAACAACAAGGGTTCACGAGCAGCCACTCTTAAACATGAGTTCAATACTCTAACCCTCTCATCTCAACCATCTTTGGACGCTTACTGTCAGCGCCTTAAAGATCTTGTCGACCAATTACAAGACGTTGGCAGTCCCGTCAATGACCAACGTCTTGTTCTCCAAATGATCCGAGACCTTCCTGCTGAATTTGATACGTTAGGCTCTTATATAAATCAAACGTTGTGATGGTGGTTACATAGAGGTAGTTACTAAGAAACGTGACAGATTATTAAATTATAAAGAAAATTAACTTGACATTATATTGGACAATCATGTACCATGATCCCAGCTACTTCTAATTAAATCAAACCTACCTAATTCATGAGGCATGTAATTACAATAACAACGAGCAAAATAAAAGATAGCGCAACGACATGACTCTTACAACCTCGCAGCCTCCACATCGAATGGGTTCAGACTCTCTGCAAATTCATTACAAAAAAACCATGAAAAAGACGAGCATAATAACTAATAGCGTAACTTGAAAACAACGAGCATAATAACTAATAGCGTAACGGAATACCTTATGCAGACTTGCGGCCTCTACCTCGAATGGGTTGAGACACTCCGCAAATCTGTTACAAGAATCACCCTGAAAACACTTAGAGTAAGCCTCTAGTATACCGCTTGAAATAAACCTACGAAATAAAATTATGACCTCAAATTATCTTCCTAAATCAAGAATCTCATGTCATCTTGACCCCCAAATGGCCCAATGGGACACCACGAATATGTATTGAAGTTTAAGAAAATCAAGATCCACTTGTTTTCCTCGCTCATGTCTCGTCCATAAACCTCATGTGTTGACCGTCGAAGATGGCCACGGTTAGGGATGGAAAAAAAATTCGAACCCAACGGGTACCAAATGAACCCGCCCCGTTCGGAATGGATGAAACCCGAATTTTTGCGGGTTCTACGATATTGTTTTTAAGTGGGTGCGGGTTGACCTATGCCCGGCCTGATTTCGATCTACTCCCGTATGAATTTAAAAAAAATAATAATTTATAAATCAATATTATTTAATTTATTTATATTCTTATTAATTTTATTAACAAGAAAGTGAAAACCCTTAAGTTTTAATCACCCATGCTCAGTCAAAAAAAACCTAAATTAATATAAGATAACATATATTTATATTAACCTTTTTGCTTATACTGTAAAAAAATGTTGTTAATCAAATTAATATTTGAAATTTTGGGTTTCGGAGAAAATTCGTACCCGACGAGTTTTTGCAGGCTAGGCACCCATTCACTGTGAACGGGTTTTTTGCGGGTCGGGTACTCGTTGGAAGTCAACAGGTTCGTGTGCGGATTGAGGCAAACCCGACCTGTTTCCATTCCTAGCCACGGTCTCAATTTTTTGCCTAAACTTCGGTCACGATTCTGCACGTTTTGAAGTGGTTGAGTTGCCACGAGGCATGGCCCTTTGGCCACACGACCCAATCTGGAGGGCCTCATAGCTTGCCCATGAGGGTGTGGCCTTCGCTTCACCACGGGAGAGGGTCACGGGTCGTGGCCCTCGTCCATAGTGCAGACCCTAATTGGGCCTCGTTGATGGGTTCTGTGAGCCCAAATCATAAGCCACGGAGCGACATGAGAGGGCCACGGGACCGTGACCTTTGGCCACATGATAAACTCAAAAATAACTCAAAATTGGCCTGAAATTTGCCCAATTAACCCGTGAGAAAAAAGAGAGCTAAAACGAGTGTTAATTGTATCCAAATGGGGAGAAAATAGATTAAAATGTGGAATCCGAGTACTGAAAACGTGGTGTAAAAACACACGCACCAAGGGTTGAAACACGTCCTTGTGAACAAGCGGTACAAATAATTTCATTGGGCAATAAAAATTTTAGGTTTTTCCAATGAAGGTCCATATCAATCGTACCATCATTGATTCAATATGACAAAAATATTATGTCAAATCACAAAATAATTAGAATAAAGAATTTTAAATTCAATATTTGCATAGGTCTCAACTATTATTACAATTGTATAATGCAACCTGAATAATAGAATACGCAATATTAATACATGTTTTTCACCATGTCATAGAAAGTGATAGAGAAATTCATTCTCAATTTCACTTGTGGTCCAAATATGATATCTATTTTTACGGATATCTTTAAATCTGGTTAGATTTATTTTAGGAATCACTTGCATACAAAACATTACGAATGCTTAACTTTTTCTCTTCTGTAATCCTCTATTATATTTTCATAATTCATAAGATGTGAGTTTTGTATTGATTAATGTATAAAAATTAAAATATTTTTTATCCTTGAGGATAGTATGTGTAGTTGTATAATTAACAATCCATACGTCATTAAACGGCTCAAATTATCATAAAACGTACGATGAGTTCAAAATTTTAGAGCATTTTCATTTCTCGTATCTTTTGTATTTGCTTAGCTTCTAGCGAAAGTATTTCTCCTTTGAGATTGAGTATTATGTCCTCAACTTTAGTGGCCACCCTTATTAGGGCCTTGTTATTACTTGAAATTTATAATGATCATAAATTTTCACACACTTGAGGGAATGAGGGAATGCCAATAGAGCAATCTCAATGGTTTATTTTAATATGATGACTTATGAAAATTTTGAGATCCTCGATCTATCCTGTCGGGGATTTCCCCTGCACTGGACACCTCTACCACGAATATCTGCTTCTTAATCTCAACGTGAACTTGCCAAGAGGTCTCAGAGTGATTCGGAACGTGAACAAGGACAAGGGCTCTTGTGAAGAAATCTTCTTCTGTGGAACACGGATACACCGCCAATGTGCTCCCAATCGTGTTCACAGCACCAGTCACCCTACTTCGCCCTGCTAAATGTGTGTGGCCTGCCGCAGAAAGGGAGTCAACAAGCCATGTAGTCGAAGTTTACACGTCTAATGGCAATAATACAATCCTCCATATGATCGACAATGGAAGTGTTCGGAGTCCCTCAACAGAAAAGATTGCAGGATCAAGGAGGGCGATGGGCTTTTTACTAGAGATTTCATAACTTCATTGGTTGTATTAAGTGCGTAATGTGTCTATATCTATTTTTTCTAGATAATTTTTAGAACCAACCCTAAATTACTCAAAAATCCATCCCACCCAAAGCATACAACCGGCCTCGAACCCTGGCAAGGATTACACAAACCACTACGGCAAGCACAGAACGAAATTTACCAATATATGTTGGAAGTGTTCATTTCTAGTGGTATGAGTTTTTTATGCCTTTTAACAACAAAAATAATTCTTATTTGCTACACATGAGTTTTAAGAGAGTTTGAACTCATTTTAAATAGGGGGCAGATGGGTACACTCAAAAGATATAATATACACTCAAGTTTAGCTGTACTATAGATTTTGTTTAATAAAATTTGTTGAATTCAATATGAAATGTAGTTTGAAATTTTTTGAAATGGTATTGGTTATTAATGTGGCTTTTAATTTGCTGCCAATAAAAACTCAAAACAAATGTGTCACTGATTATTAAACCAAACCTCTTATAGAACCTGTAGCCCAATACATGTTCAAATAAATTTTGTGCTTTTTTTTATCGGTAATAGATTTGAACATAATATAGGTATGAACACAATGACAATTAAATTTTGAACAATTTTGCTTTGAAATGGCAAAAATCGGAGCCAAATATTCAGTAGAAGGTGAAGAAATATTGCAAGTAGCTGAGGTTGTTGTTTGTGTAAAACATAATTGCAGTTATTATTAAAAGAAATTCCGTGTTCAATAATTAGGAGGCGTTGCTTAATTACTCACGAGCCAGCTTTCCAAGCCATGCCAAATTTAATTTGCATATGTCACCCATTAAAAAGTTTGGATTTGTGGAAAATTGAAATGAATCTTCTTGATTCTTGACTAAACAAATGGTTGGAGTGACACTTTTCATGTATAACATTCATTTTAGTGTTGTGACTCTACATGCACTTGGTGTTTATTTATATTATTGCTCCATTATTAATCCACTTTTATATATTTTATGGGCCAATATTGTGGAATCATAGTTGATTTAACACAATGCATGAAACATGACGATGTCATCCATATAAATCATTGACGATTGAAAATAAAGAGCTCAAAGATTCACTACTCATGTGGCATGTTGGTGTTGGCCATGTTAGCAATTCACTTATCTCTTGCATTGGCTGTTTGGACATGTTTTTAGATCATCTAATGATGAAAATACTATATTTTAATCCTATATTTTTAAATTAGTGCAGTCGCAAAAATATTAAAGTACCTAAATATTTGATTCGGCTATTTAACTAGTAATTAGCATGCTCGCGTATATTTGGGATAATATCGCGTAAACAGGATTATCACGTAAGTACACTTTACAAAAATTTCTTTGTATGTCATCTAATGAAAAAATATATATCACAGCTAGAAACTCAGTTGCAAAAATATAAAATGAAAATTTTGACCCTCCTTTGTATAACTAATTAACATTAAATGTTAGAGGCATATTAATATTTTCATATAATCAAAGAGAGCTAGTTCAAATTGGGTTGGTTCAAATCAGAATTCCTGGTCCGGTCAGTTCAAATCTAATTTAACCAGTTCAAATTGCAAACTAATTTAATTATTTTAATAAATAAACATTAAAAATTATTTAAAAATTTATAAACTATAAGAAGAAACTCATCTCTGTGAGTGAGCCCAACGACAGGTGGGCTCCGGCGTCTCCGTCTCCGTCGCCTCCGCCACCGCCGCCATCGTCGTCTCTGTCTGCCTCCGTCACCTTCCGGATTTGATGGAGCTTCGCCTCCTCAACACGAAGCCTAATTGAAGGGAAATCGATATTGACGAAGCTCTTGGAGCTTCTATATCTCAAAATGGGTCTGCCTAAATCCGATCGATGGGTTTGTCGGTGGAGAGATGGTCGCCGAATCTCTCCCTCTATATGTATATACAAGTCTTGCTAAAAAAATTCACTGATTTTTCATATTTGACGACCTGGATTTGGACGGTGACGGAAGCAGACAGAGATAGAAGCAGCGACGGAGATGATGAAAACGCCTGAGCCATAGCTCCTCCTCATCGACCCTCCATCGTTGTGCTCACTCACATAGATGAGTTTCTTCTTTTAGTTTATAAATTTTTAAATAATTTTTAATGTTTATTTATTAAAATAAATAAATCAATTTTTAATTTGAACAGGTTAGATTATATTTGAACCGGTCATACCAGAAAATTTGATTTGAATCGATCAGACCAGAAAATCTGATTTGAACCAGTTCCCTTTGATTATATGAAAAGACTAATATGCCCTTAACCTTTATCATAAAGGAATTATACAAAGAAGAAGAAAATTGTCATTTTACATTTTTCGTAGTTTAGTTTCTAACGGTGATATTTTTTTTCATTTAGGTGACCTAGAGAGTTTAAAAAAACTTTAGGTGTACCTACGTGATAATGGTGTTTCTTCATGTGTACCTACGTGATATTATCCCTATATTAGTAGGGGGGGGGCATTAATCACTTAATGATCTATCTGAAATTTACAATTGCAACTCATCTATTAATGTGACATAAATACATAGGGCACACTCCATTGAGAACAAAAAGATGTGTGAAATCCAACGTAGGGGCAACATGTAGCAGGGGGATGAGTATTTTTTATATCCTATAAGTGAAATCTGTCAGGGAAATGATTTAACGAGGGTTTGAAAGAAAAAAGTTTTTTAGGCTGTCACGTCAGCACGCCTGCCATCAAAGTGTCGTGTCAGCATGCACACCACGTGTCACACTCTGGGAGGCTCGCACGGACCCTCTTAGTTGTGTATGTGTGTGTATGGTACAATGAGTCTTTATTTAACTATGGGTCAGTGGTTCAAGTCAATTTGCTTTCCCGCATAGTTGAATTTGGATAGGGTCTGTGAGTTTGGGTGGGTGTTCTTTGAGCCTTGTAAAAATAGCTATGAAATCAAAAAGAAATAATAATCAGAGTCTTGGCTTATTATTAGAGATTTATCGTATGGTATAAATAAATGAATTAAAATGTGATGATCCCGTAACTTTCGCTTTAAAGTTATCTTCGTCATCTTCACTTTTAAGTATATCGTGAAAAAATTTGTTTAAAATATTTAGTTTTTCAATCCTAAAAAGGTATATAACTCCAAAATGTTGGAAAGTTAAAAATATGATATAGTTTAATCACATAATATATATATATATATATATATTTATTTTGGATAAAATTGTGTAGTTGTGATTGCTTATAGTGTTGGATTACCAATAACAAGTATTATAATATCCTGATTATTATTACTTGAAAGGGAAGGCAAAGAAAGCCAATACTGTACTATTGAGATAGTGGCCAACCCAACCACACTCAATTTTCAAAATAATTGTATCATACAATAAATAACTGTGATTCTATTCTCGTCGTCGATTTCGGAAGCTTTCGTCTTTCCCTTGCTTGCTTCGGAAGTTTTCTTTCGCATCAGCTTTTCAATTTGCACATTCATGTTTTTCTTTTCTTTTCTTTTCTTTTTCATTGTCAAGTTGTTTCAGTTTGTGTATCTCATCTTTTTTTTTTTTTTTCCTCCTCAGAAACTTTGGCTAACTCAATAATATTTCAATTTTTGCTGAGCGAAAAGAAAAGACTAATTTGATGGGAATGTAAAAGTTGTCTTGCGTATTTTAACTATTAGATGCACTTGATTACTATGTGACACTTAATAGTTATCAATTCAATAATCATCATAATAACATATCCAAAAACTACTCATCAACTTGGTGGTTATCAATCCAATAATATAACTTATAACCGTAATGAAATCAAACCAGTAGTTGCACACATTAGTCAACTATTTGCATAAATAGTCAAACATATCAATCAATTAATTGCATAAATCATGCAAGTTCTTGCAAAAGTAACACAAGTCCTTTCACCTTGTTTCTCCTCTAGTTACACTTCCACCTTAAGGGTTTAGACTTCTTTTGAGGTTATCATAATCAGTCGTCCCTCATTACAACTGGTTTCCCCACTCGTTACAGCATCAATTATCGTTACACTTTTACCCTAAGTGTTGAGCCTCCCTTTCAAGTTGTAATAATTAGCCTGATCAAATAATTTCATGTCCATACAAGAAATTAACCTTAAATATCCGAATTAATAAGGATCTTGCATGATCATGAATTGATCATGAGATCTAGGCTAGAATCAAAATTTATATGTTTGCCTTGATTTGAAATCCCATAGTCACTAAATAATATTTAGCGACCTCTAAATAACGTCCACACAGGAAGAGCAATTCGGGGTTACTTACAACGATCCTTACTAGAAGATCGAAGCAAGCAAAACGGACGGAGAGAGAGAAGGAGGGGTGGCCGGCGGCTTAGAGAGAGAAAGAGGGGAGCTAGGGTTTTTGGAAAATAATTCCTTTCATTTTCATATTTGAAAATTTACTTTTTATAACCCTTTTTAGGCAATAATTAATTAAAGGCCTTAATGGGCTTAAAGCCCAAAGCTTTTAATTACTTATGTAGAGAAGCTCATTCTGGCTTAACCCATTCTGGCTAGGCCCAGCTTAGCTAATTTAATTAAATCTATTTAATTAGATTATAATTAATTAGTCCTACTAAACCGTTCTTGATTTTCGGTTTTGTCCTAAACCGAAATCGGTCCAATCCGGTTTAATCCAAAACCGAATTTTGTCTCTCTCATGATTCCTCCGTATGATTCCATCCGTTTTACTCAACTTTTAGTGTGTGATCCTCTAGACTCATGACACGTCGGCAGACTGGTAAAATTACCATTTTACCCTTTCCATCATGAGTGGCCTCTAGCAAGACATCATGATTACCCAACGCTTGTGATTATCGAGATTTCGACTTAACCTTGTCGTACATGAATCTATCCTTTTATCCTCTTGATATCTTTGACAACCACGAGGCATAGACAAGTCATCCTCGTTCTATTGTCATGTTTCTTGATTCTAAGTTAACTGAATTATAACTGATACTATGTATCGACTGCATGGCCATGCTATTGTATTTCAGTTGTACTCATCAAGTGGCCTAAACTGATATCTGCTCACACGTCTGTATGAGGGATAAATCCTTCAGCGATCCATTGAGTCAACTCATGTAACTCGTGATCGAGCCAATCACAGTCGTTATTGTAACCCTTTTACATGAGACGTTAGACTTGAAAGAGATCACCACGGGTTCCATTCGATAAATATCATGCAGCGGACGTTATGTAACCGTGGTGATCGATATAAACTTTGATCTTAATGTAAATTCAACATGTTATATATACCTTTTGAATCTGAAAATTACCTCTTTTAATCGATGAGAACACAATCTTAGTGTTTCTCTATTAGGTCCACACAAGCACCACAACCGAAGAAGGTTTTCACTCAAATTTTTGCTATGAATTTTGAGAGAAGCTTGACAACAATGGAGGATTAGAGGGGAGAGAGAATTCGGCAATGAGGGAGAGAGGATGAGGGAATTAGTTGCTGAAAATTAGAGAAGATAATGGAAGATATATTGTAATTTTAATTTGAAAATTAAAATTGCATATCTATCCTTCGTAAACTCTTATTTGCATTTGTTCCCATTCATAACTTAAATCTCTAAATGGGCTTTAAGCCCGTTTAACTAAAACCCAAATTAAACCCATTAACTTGAGTTCTAATTTTGGTTTAGACAAAACGGCTCAATTTCCTCGAATTGATTTCTTCAATCGTCTGGTTAAAAACTTTAGGCCAGAAAACTACTGAATCGTTCTCAATTTTCATCCATAATTGTTGTCATGTATCGTGCTTAATGCGTGTGACCCTCTAGGCTCACGAACAATTGGCAGACTGGTAAAATTACTATTTTACCCTTTCCATCATAAGTGGTCTCTAGCAAGACATTATGATTATCCAATGTTCGTGATTATCGATTATTCGACTTAACCTGTTATCGTATATGTCACTGTCCTTTTATCAAACCGATATCCAGATTGATCAATAGGCATAGAATGGTCATCCTAATTTATCAATCACTGTTTCTTGATATCTGAGATGAATGAAAACTGATACTAAGGTATCACCTGCACGGCCGTGCTATTCCTTCAGTCACACTCATCAAGTGGCCTAAACGGATATCTTTCTCATACCGAAGTATGAGTGATAAATCCATCAAACGCCTTTCGAGTTCACTAGTGCAACAAATATCAAAGCCAATCGAAGCCGTTATAGTTACCCTTTTACAGATAACGTTAGACTAGGTCAAACTTAGGTATTCGTTGCATAGTGTACACAAAGACTCCTTGGTCTTACGATATAATGACAAGCTACGATATGTGAGTATCTCATGACTGGATCTATGCAGCATACTCACAATCGGGTTGTCCGATATCATCAACCTGATGGTATCTATGATATAACTCCAGCACGCACTCTGCCATGATCAGTAGAGCATGATCACAATGAGTTAGTCACATACTGATCGCTACATAAGAAGCTTAGCTGATCAGGGACTTTATCGAATGCAATTCTTTCTGATCTATAGTTCTACTATAAGTGGTTACACACATTATGACATAGATCAAATCACATTAGATATATTACTACAACACATTAGTAATATTATGTCTTTTATTATGTAGAATAATGATGTCCGTTACAATATAGATTGAGGAATTATATTGGACTAGGGCACAAACCTAACTGAGTCAAACTCGTCACTCATTACACAGTGACCTCAATGGTCCTTCTGTCTGAGGATGTGATTTCATGTGCCGACATATGAGTATGTTCATGACTGTGTCTATGTAACATACTCATGATCGGGTCGTCCTATATCACTCCTGACTGGTGATACTATGACCTAACTCTGGCCCCCTTCTGGCCATGATCAGTAGAGCGTGATCATTTAGAGTTAGCCTCATACCGATCGTTTCTTATGAAGCTATTTTGATCGGGGACTGCTCAAGTAAGATTTTATCTGATCTGTAGATCTACTATTATGTGTTGACACATCAATGATACAAATCAAATCATACTTGAGATATTACTACAACACTTAGTAATATAAATGCCAATTTTATTTCAACTAATAATCTTTATTACATGATTAGATTGAAAATACATTGTGCTAGGGCACGAAACCCAACAGTTGCCATAGGATGGCCACTAACCATGACCCTCAGCCACGATCAGAATCTTCATACTCAAGTCTCGTTCACGACTCTGCAAGTTCTGAAGTGGGGGAGTGGCCACGGAGCTCGACAGATAAGACGAGACTCGAGTCGTTGGGTTTGATGGAGTGAAGGGTGTTGGGAACTCTGGTGCCTCGCCGGAGGGAAAAGCCTGAATCTGTGCAGTTCCTTCGCTTGTGAGTTTTTCCGTTGTGGTTGTGGCATATTAGGGTTGGGGATGCATGCTCGTTGTTTACATAGGAGGACGTGGCTATGGTTAGTAGGAGATATGGGGGTTTACGCTGAGAAGAAGCTCCATGAAGCTTTCCGGCCCGACGTTGACGGTTGCTAGTCCTGGAGGTGGCAATGTTCTAGGAGGTTGAGGTTTGACTTTCAATGTAGGTGGACATAATCGTTGGGTTTGAAAGGAGAAAAGGGATTTGGGAAGAGAGAAGCTTGATTCTGTGCAGATTTTCGTTGTTTATTTTTCCAGCGTGGCTCGTCAACAGGGTGTGTGCTGCTTGAGAGGAGGATGCGTCGGTATTTGGTCGAAGGAGGTTGGCAACGTGTTATGTAGGAAAGGACGGAGCCGAGAATCTCTTGACAGATTTCCGGCGATACTAAGACGTCCGGAAGTCTTGAAGGTGGACAGACTTTTCTACGGCTTGCAGGTTGGTTTTTCCAGCGCCGGAATGGCTTTTTCTTCGGTGTAGAGGTCGTGTCCCAGTGATGCCTCTTCCCCTAGTCTAGGTTTCACTAGATCGGGTTGTTCTGGTTTTGACTATCCGAACTACTTCAATTATGGTTTGTTTTCAATTGAATCGGTTCTCTCTTCCCTCAGGGTTTTTAAGATTTTCACCGCTATGCTCTTTTTAATTTCTTTAGCTCTCTCGACTTTGTTTTTTATTTTCTTGTTTTTTTAATCTAATTATATTGTCGATCAGAAAAAATCTTCTTTATTATACATCGGGCGGCTAACTGGATTTGCATCATTTTCAAATCCTCGTGCAAAGACCGAATTTTTGTCATGGGATATAAGAAACTGAGTAAATAGTTGACACGTAATACTTGTATTAGTATGGCATCATTGAAAATACATTTTCTGCGTATAGGCATCAAATAAGATATTCTCGAAACAAAGACCAACGAGTTCGAAATGTCAACTATAATTAGTCGATTTCTCTAAATTATCAATAGACTATATATAGATTAAAGTTATTAATTAACACTTACCATATTTCATGTGTTCAATTGCCTAACAATACCTTGAGAACATCCTCTTACTATGTGAATTTAGAGTAGGTAATACATTATCCACATTGCTATCACTCGTATCTAAAAATGAACACATACGTAATTAGTTTGAAGTAAATTAATTTGTTTCACACATTACCAAATTATTTCATTTACCTTAACAAATCTAACTCAATTTACTGTTTTTCAAAATGGAATAAAATTGAAACCGTTCTATCTATTTATACGTGTTCTTAAGAATTCAATGTAATCGATATACCATCAAAAATATTATATATTTAAAACACAACTCTATATTAATCATTCTTGGTGTTTCACGTAAAAACATAATCGATTTACCATGTTTTTCACGAAACCAAAATAAGTATTAATCGTCCTCACATGTTTCACCGAAAACCCAAATCGATTAAACTAATATTAGAAACCAGTTTAGAGAATTTTGTTGGGCCTATATTAAATAAGTGGAGGCCCAAAACCCATGTAGCTAGTATCCTATATGGAAAAGGAAACCCTAATTGCTTGCCTATAAATAGGAGGCAATAGAGAGAAGGAAATAAGACCAATTCAAGAGAGAGATAGAGTGAAATTCGTGCAGAATTTTCTGCTACTTTCTGGGCCGACCAGCAAGGTTCTCGAGTCCGATCGGAGGTCGATCCACCGTTGGATCGTGCTGATTTTTGGACAGGATGTTTGGAAGACGTGGTACTACGTTCTGACCGTTGGAATTTGCGTTTGGAGGTCCGAGTGATTTGATACGAGTTTTTGATCGTGCATCATCGATTCGGTAAAGTTTCTCTACTCTTTCTTGTAATTGGGGTTTGAGCCAAGATTGATTAATCTTGAGATATTGTGATCCTCTAATTGTATTTAGAGAGAACTCGTTGTACCCATTATATTGATAGTGGAGATTAAGCGGCCTCGAGGGTCCCGTGGTTTTTCCTCTCTCGCATTGAGGAGGTTTTCCACGCTAAAATTGTGCGTGCCTATTGTGTTCTTGTTTGCTATATTTTATTAGCTTGCTTGATTTTCTCTGCTTGATAGATTCCTACGAGATTTGCACAGGTGGGAGAATTATTTAATTCCGCTGCATCTAATTATTCTATTAGATTCGTTTTTCTCCCAACAAAGTGGTATCAGAGGCTGGTTATTTAATCGGTATCCTGTGTTAAATAATGGAAGCTAATACAAGCTGAATGGTTAGTCTGAATGGTTCAAATTATCATGTCTGGAAAGGGAAGATGGGAGATCTTCTTTATGTGAAGAATTATTATCTGCCGGTTTTCAGTGAAGCCAAGCCTGAAAACAAATCTGATGGTGAATGGAATTTATTGCATCGTCAAGTATGTGGCTATATTAGACAGTGGGTGGATGATAATGTTTTGAATCATGTCAGTGGAGAGACACATGCACGCAGTTTATGGAGCAAGCTTGAGCTGTTATATGCTCGAAAGACTGGTAATAATAAGTTGTTCTTGATAAAGCAGATGATGAGTTTGAAGTATCATGATGGGGCTCCGTTGACAGATCATCTTAATGCTTTTCAAGGAATTATTAATCAGCTTGCAGGAATGGGTATCAAGTTCGATGATGAGGTGCAGGGTTTGTGGCTTCTGGGTACATTACCAGACTCGTGGGAGACGTTCAGGACGTCCTTATCTAACTCAGCTCCAGATGGTGTTATCACCATAGATTTGGCTAAGGGGAGTGCTCTGAATGAAGAGATGAGGAGAAAGTCACAAGGTTCCTCTTCGCACTCAGAAGTCTTAGTGACAGAACAAAGAGGAATGAGCAAAAGCAGAGGTCCAAAGGGTAGAGACAGAAGCAAGAGTAAGAACAGGTATACCAATGCAGAGTGCTATCACTGTGGTCTAAAAGGGCATATTAAAAAGTCTTGCCGAAAGCTCAAGAGAGACAACCAACATGACAAAGAGAAAGAAAAGAAGGCAAGTCATGACGATGATGTTGCTACTATTATTGAAAAGTTTCTTCTCTTGTGTGATGAAGAAGATGTTAACTTGGCTTGTGATGAGACCAGTTGGGTAGTAGATAACGGTGCCTCCATTCATGCTACAAGTCGAAAAGATCTCTTTTCATCTTATACATCTGGTGATTATAGCAATGTTAAGATGGGAAATCGAGGCATGTCAAAAGCTATTGGCATAGGAGATGTGCGATTGGAGACGAAAAACGGTACAATTCTTATTCTGAAAAATGTTAAGCATATTCTTGACATTCGTTTGAATTTGATATCAGTAGGCAAGCTAGAAGATGAAGGTTT
Source organism: Geranium rotundifolium (assembly GCA_963920655.1). Lineage (NCBI taxonomy): Eukaryota > Viridiplantae > Streptophyta > Magnoliopsida > Geraniales > Geraniaceae > Geranium > Geranium rotundifolium. The sequence continues at coordinate 14,019,255 of OY987323.1, forward strand.
TCATCATACCTTTGGTGGTGGTTCATGGAAGCTCACTAAAGGTGTTATGGTCGTGGCTAGAGGTGAAAAGTGTGCTTCGTTGTACGTGACACAAGCTAGAGTTTGTGGTGGCACTATTAATGCAGTCGAGAAAGAGAGTACAACTGAATTGTGGCACAAGAGACTTAGTCACATGAGCGAGAAGGGAATGATGGTTTTGGGAAAGAAGAATCTCCTACCGGGAATGAAAGGTGAACCGTTAGAGAAGTGTGAGCATTGCTTGGCCGGCAAGCAAACTAGAGTATCTTTCAAATCATCCCCTCCCTCGAGAAAGCCAGAGATGGTTGATTTAGTATACTCTGATGTTTGTGGTCCTATGAAATCCAAGACGCTTGGAGGTGGTCTCTATTTTGTGACTTTTATAGATGATCATTCAACGAAAGTGTGTGCCTATATCTTGAAGACTAAAGATCAAGTGTGTGGTGTCTTCAAGCAGTTTCATGCCCTAGTTGAGAGACAGACTGGGAAGAAGTTAAAGTGCATGCGAACCGATAATGGAGGTGAGTATTGTGGTTCTTTTGATGATTATTGCGAGGATCAAGGCATTCGACATCAAAGGACGCCTCCAAAGACGCCTCAGCTAAATGGGTTAACTGAGAGGATGAATAGAACGCTTATTGAAAGGACGAGATGTTTACTTTCACAAGCAGGGTTACCAAGATGCTTTTGGGGTGAGGCGTTAAATACAGTGGTTCATGTACTGAATCTCACACCGTGTGTGCCTCTTGAGTTTGATGTTCCAAATGGAGTTTGGACAGGTAAAGATGTCTCCTACAATCACTTAAAGGTATTTGGATGCAAGGCATTTGTGCATATTCCAAAGGATGAAAGATCTAAGCTTGATATGAAGACTAGACCGTGCATATTTATCGGTTATGGCGAGGATGAGTTTGGGTACAGATTTTATGATCCGATGCAGAAGAAACTTATCAGAAGTCGCGATGTGGTATTTATGGAGAATCATGACATCAAAGATATTGCGAAGTTTGAAGAAAGTGCTCCGCAATTTATAACTGACTTGATTGATTTTGATATAGTTCCTCCTACAGTTGTGCCAAGTCAAGTTGAAGATGAAGTTCGTGATGACCAACAGGGTGCAGGTGATGTTGATACTCCTACAGAGGTAGAGATGGATAATGAAGTCCATGAGCAATTACCAGTACCAGATGTTCCACCAGTTGTTCCACTCAGGAGATCTTCTAGAGATCGACAACCGTTTACAAGGTACTTAGCTGATGAGTATGTGTTAGTATCTGACGGGGGAGAACCCGAAAGTTACAGTGAAACCCTTGAAGATGAGAACAAGGAGTGGGTTGAAGCCATGCAAGATGAGATGAAATCATTGCATGAGAATCATACTTATGAGTTGGTGAAGTTGCCGAAAGGCAAAAGAGCTTTGAAGAACAAGTGGGTTTACAGAGTGAAGCAAGAAGAAAATACTTCACGTCCCTGATACAAAGCTAGATTGGTTGTCAAGGGTTTCAGCCAGAGGAAAGGTATTGACTTTGATGAAATATTTTCTCCTGTTGTTAAGATGTCATCCATTCGGGTGGTTCTTTGTTTAGCAGCTAGTCTTGATTTGGAGGTTGAGCAGATGGATGTGAAGACTGCATTTCTCCATGGTGACTTAGATAAGGAGATTTATACGGAGCAGCCAGAGGGCTTCAAAGTAAAGGGAAAAGAAGACTATGTGTGCAAGCTTCAGAAAAGTTTGTATGGTTTGAAGCAAGCACCAAGGCAGTGGTACAAGAAGTTTGAGTCAGTCATAGGTGAGCAAGGCTACCAAAAGACGAAATCTGACCACTGTGTTTTTGTGCAGAAATTCTCTGATGATGATTTTATCATACTATTGCTATATGTTGATGATATGCTGATTGTTGGCAAGAATGTCTCCAGAGTTGAGAGATTGAAGAAACAGTTGAGTCAGGTTTTTTCAATGAAGGACTTGGGTCCTGCGAAGACTATTCTTGGCATCCGAATTACTCGCGATAGAGTTGCGAAGAAGTTGCATATGTCACAAGAGCGATATATTGAAAATGTGTTGCAAAGGTTCAATATGGACAAAGCTAAAGTGGTGAGCTCTCCTCTTGCTACTCACTTTAAGTTAAGCACACGACAGAGCCCTTCTATGGAGAAGGAGATGGACGACATGGATATAGAGTTCCGTATGCGTCAGCAGTAGGAAGTTTGATGTACGCAATGGTGTGTACAAGGCCTGACATAGCTCATGCAGTTGGTGTTGTGAGCCTTTTTCTGTCAAATCCGGGTAGAGAGCATTGGGATGCAGTCAAATGGATTATGAGATATCTCCGAGGTACCTCTAATTACAGACTTACTTTTGGAAGTGGAGAACCAGTGCTGGTTAGCTACTCTGATTCAGATATGGCAGGAGATGTTGATAGCAGAAAATCCACCTCGGGCTATTTAATGACATTTGCAGGTGGAGCAGTTTCTTGGCAGTCAAGGCTACAAAAGTGTGTTGCACTTTCTTCTACAGAAGCTGAATATATCGCAACAACTGAAGCATGTAAAGAGTTGTTGTGGATGAAGAGATTCATAGGGGAGCTCGGTTTCAAGCAGTAGCGCTATGTGGTTTACTGTGATAACCAAAGCGCGATTCACTTGAGTAAGAATTCTACGTTTCATGCAAAGTCGAAACATATTGATGTGAGATACCATTGGCTCAGAGATGCACTTGAAGACAAGTTGTTTGAGATTGAGAAAATCCACACAGATGATAATGGTTCCGATATGTTCACGAAGGTCTTACCAAGGGAGAAGCTTGATGTTTGTCGTAAGATCGCCGGGATGGCGATGCCCTCCACTTAGTTGAATAAGGGGGAGATTTGTTGGGCCTATATTAAATAAGTGGAGGCCCAAAACCCATGTAGTTAGTATCCTATATGGAAAAGGAAACCCTAATTGCTTGCCTATAAATAGGAGGCAATAGAGAGAAGGAAATAAGACCAATTCAAGAGAGAAATATAGTGAAATTCGTGCAGAATTTTCTGCTACTTTCTGGGCCGACCAGCAAGGTTCTCGAGTCCGATCGGAGGTCGATCCACCGTTGGATCGTGCTGATTTTTGGACAGGATGTTTGGAAGACGTGGTACTACGTTTTGACCGTTGGAATTTGCGTTTGGAGGTCCGAGTGATTTGATACGATTTTTTGATCGTGCATCATCGATTCGGTAAAGTTTCTCTACTCTTTCTTCTAATTGTGGTTTGAGCCAAGATTGGTTAATCTTGAGATATTGTGATCCTCTAATTGTATTTAGAGAGAACTCGTTGTACCCATTATATTGATAGTGGAGATTAAGCGGCCTCGAGGGTCCCGTGGTTTTTCCTCTCTCGCCTTGAGGAGGTTTTCCACGCTAAAATTGTGCGTGCCTATTGTGTTCTTGTTTGCTATATTTTATTAGCTTGCTTGATTTGCTCTGCTTGATAGATTCCTACGAGATTTGCACAAGTGGGAGAATTATTTAATTCCGCTGCATCTAATTATTCTATTAGATTCGTTTTTCTCCCAACAAATTTGTCAAAATATATGTTTGACCAAATGATAAATCGAATTCAGCTCCCGTCAAAGCAACTTGTTCATCGTTTATGGATTGTTATGCAGCAAATATATAGAAGTCTCACCTTCTACATGGGAGTACATGCATGTATCAGAAGAAAGCTTTTCCTCAACATGACTTGCATTAGTTGTAGCCAAAACAACATTAGTTGATCGGTAAGATGATAATACTTGTAAGCTTGGTTTCCTTAAAAATAGTTTAGAAACTACCGCTTCAAAAATATGGAAAGGTTCACGACACAATAACGAGCTTCAAGCAAACTCGAACTCGGAATAAAGAGTTTGAGAAAGTGCATGATCATATTGAGTAAAGGGGACATAGTATTCAAGTTCTTTAACTTAGAGTTCTGACGCAATAATTTGGTCCCAAATAGCTTGCATCTGAAATAACAACTCAATGGTTGATTGTTTAGACTTTTGCTTTAGTTGCTGAAAATGAACCATAAGTTTATACTAGTAAGCAACATTCATGGTGGAATATAGTTTCTCAATAGCGGTACTGAAACGAACGAAGTCGACTTTCATGAATGCACTAGAATTTTTTCAGATTCAAGTGAGACCCTAATGGTTCTTAATATCCCATTCTTCGGAACAAACATTGGAGTTATCATCAGACTCGTTTTTATTCTTGACGTGGACACTAATATTGTCAGTCACAGATCGACATAATTTCCTTACACGAATAAAACTAGTCATATCATGGACGCACCGTGTAAATGAACCCATCAAACAACAACACGAAAATGGGCTTTGAAACTTATGATGGTTTGTCCATCTTAATGGCAAATGAGAAACAAAAGAGAGGACAAACGAGTTTTTGGTAACCAAAGGCAATGCATGCCATCAGTGAGCATAAATGTGACCATAGAGCGTCCAATTAAGCCAAATCTAATATGTTGGAGGCTCGGAAAAGGCAAGATTAGCGAGAAAAGATATAAAACTAGTTCAAGAACAAAATTAGCTCTCGGTTGTTAGAGGGATGGGATGGCTGTGAGAATAAAGGAGGGTTAATTGTGTTTGGTTCAAATCTAGGTTGAGATTAAACGATGATTGCAGAATACAAGATAATTAAACAGACGGGTCAATAAGGTCCTGTGCTCTAAATAAAGTAAGTACCCTTAATAAGGAGATAGAAAATACATGTTAGCCCAAACCACACAAGGTTAAGTCTATGTCATCTACATGCTTCGTCTCTAAACTAGTTGAATAAATCTTCCTATTAATCACTAACCTTCCCGACTTTCATGTCATGTCATATATCTATCTAGCTTTCTTCTTCTTCGTCGTAGTCTTCATCATCCTGATCCAACCTGCTACTCAGCTGTGCTAGTTGAAGAGGGTCGATCGCCATCTTGTCCATGTCAGCAAGAGACCAGCCCGGATACTCTACATGTTTGGCCTCAGAAACAGACTCTGTTGGTGTTGTACACGTCTGGCTTGTCAATGTTGATGCAGCGACTACTGTGTCAGCTGAGGCTGAGGCTATGACTCCACTCTTCTCCTTCTCCTTCTCATTTTCATTTACTTCAGCATTCAAATCAATATTTCCAACTGTTGCATTGGCACTGGTGTCCTTGGATAATTGGGTCGGCTCAGAACCATTTTCCGTGCCTGTTACAATTTTGTTGCTGTGCTGAAGACACTCTGGCTCAGTTTCCATATGAGAAATCTCCCTCTCTATGGTTCGAGCACCTCGCCCACGGCCTCTTCCTCGGCCACGCCCTCTTCCTCTGCCACTGCCACTGCCACTGGTTGTGTGGGTATGAGCTATCTCTTGCTGCAGAGAGTAGGTAATCCAGTATAATTATCTCTTTCAAATTCTTCTATGCACCAACCACCAGCTTAAATTAATCTGTGACTATGTTTCAAAATCATCTCTACAAACTTCTGGAAAATAATTACACGGAAAGGGCCATTTCAGTAGCTACGACAGAAGATGCATTATATGCAAATTCACCCACAATCCCTATAGAGATTCAACATATGAAATTTTCTTGGAACATGGAGACATCTCAAGATTAAACTTGGGTAGACGATGAAGGAAGAAACACGTAGAATATGATATGAACATAGTCTAGTGAGGGAAAGCACATAACGTAATATGAACATAATCAAATGACATCATTCCAAGTGGCATAGAAATTGGGAAAGGGGGGAGATTTACCATTCTGCTTCTCTTAGACTCTTCGTCACTGTCATGGTGGCTCTCATCACCAGCAGCTTTCCTGGTAGGGTAAATGTCACTGAACATGTTAAGTTGATAACACTATAGATTATCATGGAAACAAAATAAAAGTGAAAGAACAATTCCCAAACCTTCTTTTTGGAATGACCCTATCATCAGCACCGGCATCAGAATGACTGTGCCCATAGTCAGGAACCTTGCTAACAACATCTCGGAGAAAATCAAACACATTATAGCTTTGTACACAATGTTTCCTGCAGTTCAGATAGGTTTTCTTAGAATCAAAATTTGGCACCATGAAATAAATGTAAAGGTGGTCACAATGAGGGGGGACGGAATGATGCTATAATTCAAAGAAAAGTAGGGTTGAGAAAAAATCAAGCTGGACCAAGATAACCAGATAAAAAACAAGTTGAAACCTACACGCAGAAACCTATAGGTTCATTCATAAGATGAGGGAATTCTACACTGATTTATTATTTTGAAGAAAAAAAATACATAGGACATGTATGTACAAAGAACGATAGAAATGGCAAGTACCAAAGAGTGATTTGCTTTTCGTTTAAGTGGGATAAGGGTGCGATCTAGAAACAGAAATGGATTGCTATGTTATGCACATAATTATCATGCTAGTAAGAAAGCTATTCCAACCATGAACTGCATTATATATCAGGTAAAACGTATACATCCAGTTCTTCACTTACAAGTGCAATGAATTCATGGTCTTTGCTCCTCTCTGAAGGGTTATTTCATACGTACGGTCACAAAGGTCTTGAAGAAATAATTCCAATGCTTTAGCTGCAATTATCTCAAAAAAGAACATGAGTTAAAGACAAATCCTGATAAGAAAACTGTTATGTAAGTTTAAGTATATACTGTCATGACAACTCACAAACTAAAACAGGCACTGCCAACGCAATCTTCCCAACATCCTCATCAGCTTGCATTATCTTTTTAATCCTAGCCTGCAAATCAAAACATTTTTAATTTCAAAAAACTAGGAAACTCGGTGATTAATTCTGTTGGAAGCAAAGAACAAGAAGCACAAGCTTGCAATAATTCCACTTTTTATAGCAATCCCGTGCCTAGCTGAATAATACAATAGATCCAAGAGAATGTATGACATCTACATCAAAGATGATGTACTCATTTGTTTTTGCGAACCCAACTACTTTGAGTTTAAATTCGATATCAGCTGGAACCAGAGACATAGCATAGGATGCTTTAATTTCTCACCCTCAGATCCATAACAAGAATATAGAACAAATAGATAAGATCTTTAAATCTCAGCCACAGTACATGAAATCAAGCAGCTCCATACTTGCTCAAAATTTGAGGTCAACTTTGAGAAAATTTCAACTTAAAGTGAACAAAACATCATACCACTCCACTCAAATGCCCGGGGCATCTCAAGATAAGAAAAGTCGCATAGACCAAATAGCATACTGAAACCAACAACAGAGACCATTACCAAAAACACAAGCTCATCAAAAATAAACTAGAGATGGATGATGGAAGAGGCTTCTGAACCAATTGAAAATTAAGCTAAAAAAGCTTTTTAGCAACTTGGTTGGGAAGATGGATGATGAAGAATATAAGCAACCCTTTGAGCAAAAGGCTAAACAAAACCTACACCCCATCATACATGCCCTAAAATCTGAATCAAAATCATGAAAATAAAACCATTTCCAGAAACTGAAGACAAGCCCATGCATTAACATGCTAAAAGCCACAAATGGAAACAAACCCTAAACTATTTCAACACTAAACCGAACATCGAAAAACAAATCAACCAAAAGATATGAACTAAATTAACCAATCATACATCCAAATATAATTACAAAAAATACCAGCAAGCTGATTTGGGTAAGAATCAAAATCACTGCAAACGAAACAATTCAATTCAGAGTAAAAAGGCAGACCCACATCACATATCCTGAAAATAACCCAAATTTAAAATATCAACCTAAATTCGACCCAAAAAGCCATAAATTACTTAATCCACAACACGAGATCCATCCCAGGGAAGCAACAAGGAAAAAGTTGACACAAATAAAACAATTTCAGTCCATGTAAAAGCCGGAAACAACTAATCGCAACAAACTCAGTTTTCCTATATTTTCTCAGGAAACAAACAAGCAACCGGAGGTGTAAAAAAGGGAACTTACCGCAGGGAAGCGAGTGTCGAGCTTCTTCTTCATGGTGTCAGATTCGGAACATTAAACTTAAAACCAATTCGAAAATAAAATAAATCAGAGAATTAAAACCCGCGAAAATCCAAATCCAAATCCAATTATTCCCTCTCTCTCTCTCTCTCAATCAATCTAATCGCATATATTTTACAAATCGACGGAAACCCAAATCGGATCCAAAAGCATTTACTTGCAACAACACTGAGTTGTTTATCAAGAAAATGACACTATAGTCACAGCTAGGTGACCCATACTCTATCACAGGCAACTCGATGTCTGGAACCGGACCAATTGGTTCTCCATTATAAATACCCAAACCCGGACCCAATATGTGGAAAGGGGTCCGGTTTTGGATCCGGTTCCCGATTCTTCTCAATTAAATGATCAATTGTGAGATGTGTGATCTAATTTTCCGGTCCATTTTCCTGGTTCTGCTCAATAAGACTCAATTACTATGATCTTCAAACATTATTCAATTCATAAACTTGTTCATATACGATTAAACTTGTTTATATGCAAAAACTTTAAATTGAAAATTCTAATAAAACCTTTTGAACCGGTTCAGTTCTAAACCAGTTAAATGACGGTTTTACACTTTTAGAATCGGACTAGAATCAGATTGATTTGATTCTTGATTTTCATACCAAAATCCGACGCAATATCCACAATTGTCGATTTTTGATTTGGATTCTGGTTCGAATTCGATTTTGGATAAAAATATTTCCCACCCCTAAGTGTGATATATAGGCATATAGTCATATGATATGACACAATTTACTATCGGACCAGACCCATGAGCTTAAGTCATGATTTTTTAGTCGAGTATCAATTTATTAGTGATAACTTGGAATGTTTAATATAGTTATCGGATTGTCCACACAAAATAAATTGTTGATAATTATATCAAAACTAGTCATAATTTATAAATGTTAAAGTATGTCCACCATTTCCTTCACCTAGAAAGGCATGAGGCTTAAAACCTTCTCCTCATCTCATCATTATTTATTTAATATGATTGGTAGTGTGACCGGCTGTATGAGGGATACGAATGACAGTCAAGAAATTTGTCCCTCATATACTTATGGAAACAATATTAGTTTAAAGCCTCTTGATGAATGTGACGGAGAGGAATGTACGACTATATTATTGATAAAGAGTTATCATTCTCAGTTATCTCTTGATCAATGAACATGATTGAATATATAATTAATGTATATATATGGTACTGTACGGGTATACGTGAGTAATATTGATCTTTGTGATAAAGAAGTTGAACAAGAAACTTGTAGGATAGTATCTGAAAAGACATTATGTAAGTAAGTGCTCATTTACATGGCATGGGATCAAAACGATGATAACATGGACAAGTGTGCAAGTAATGTTCAGATGGCATTGATAATAAATATGTTTTTGTGCTCGGCCATGCCATTTTGAGGATGCGTGAGGACAAGAGAATCCAAAAATCATCCCATGTTATGTGTAGAACTGATGAAAAGATGACCTGTCAATTTCTCGTCCATTGTCGCATAGAAAAAAACTTGATTTTCATTCAAAAGTGAGTTTGAACAAGAGAAATGAGGGGTGAGAAAACATTGTATGCTTCTGATTTATTACTCAAAGGGGAAGTCCAAAGAAAATTGGTAACATCATTAAAGAACAATATGTAGTATTTGTAATATGCAGAACTTAAAATGGGAGATGTTTACCAATAATCTATTTATACATATAAAGGAAAATTCTCAAGTTGTCACGTGCAACCTCTTTGAAGAAATTTCTATCATTCTTATTTTTTAAATTTATTGTAACGTACTAATACAATTAAAACTCAAATAAAAATTCTGATTTTTAATTTAATGATTTATTGTAGTATACTAATACAATTAAAAATTATAATTTTTTAATTCGATAATTTATTATAGTATATTAATACATTTCAAACTCATCTAAAAATTAAAACACTAATATATTGTAGTATACTAATAAATTTTAAACTCAGTTCAGTTTATTGCAGTATAATAATACAATTAAAACTCAATTAAAAAATATTTTTTTTAATTAATAATTTATAGTATACTGATACATTTCAAACTCAATTAAAAATTAAAACACTAATACATTTCAAACTCAATTAAAAAATATAATTTTTTTAATTGAAGGTTTTATTTTCTAGAATTTTTTATTTTTTAATTTAAATATCTAATTATAATAACAAATAAAGTTAGTATAATTAGAATTTGGTTGGATTACAGTTACGAAAAATAATAAAGTAAATGATAATAACAAACATATTTAATATTAATTAAGATTACAATTTTTACCAAATAAAACGATATTTATCTTGTTCATTAGATTTCGATAAAATTTTCTGATACGTTTGATTATCCATCATGTTGATTTTCAATAAACAAATGATGACTTGAAGAAGAAATATTGTTGGAGTTGACTACTTCAAAATCAAAACATAGATCAAAACATAGATTAGCAGTGATGACAAAAAAAGAACGATCTGTTAACGTTCAAATTTTGAATCCATATTGTTTTGCACAGATAACTTTTCATCTCAATAACTAGAGGTAATGAGATAAAGAGCACCGTCAATGTCACTATTACATTGCATAAGCATCGTCCCTCTCGAAAAAACCAAAATGTTCAAATTCATTGAAAGCATGATTATCCATGGCAAAACGATGCACCGACACAAGATTGTTGATGAGCCATCGAGTATTCAAGCCAGTTGATGATGGTAAAGGTTGATGAGAGTAAAGCATTACTCATTTGTCATAACCGACAACCATTTGGAGAACTAACCCATGAATATGAATCAAAGTTTTAGACATCAAAATTTATCTGGAAATCATTCTCTAAACCAGATAAGATTGCACATTGAGTAGGCACAGGCGAATTGAAACGAATCCCGAGTAACAGAGTACTGTCAATTACAATAATCTGTTGATCAAATGTAGTCTACCTTTGACAACAAGCCTCAAGCTCACTCAATTCAAGGAACAAACAGCAAAGCCATTCTGCACAGTTATACATTTATCTGTACACCCAGAACAAAATCTTTAGCAGTGAGCAACAAGGGGGTTACTTCCTACTTCCACCACCAGAACTGTCTAAGCAAATACATCTTCCGCATCCGGGCATCGTATGTCATGAACGCTCGGGCCTTCACAGGGTCAGCATTTAGGTACTCAAAAGCATACATCTGCTTCGCCTCATTCAATCCATCTATCTCCATCACAGCCTCTAGTAGTTCTGGGGAATTTATCACAATTTTACTATGTTCCATCGTATCAGCCAAGTGCCGAATGCTGGATGCCACACTCATCATTGCATCCTGCAGAGTCTCTGAGCTGCGAGCCCGTTTGGGAGGCGGGTCTTGAGTATATGACTCTGTTCCATCTGTATCACTCAGGTCTTCAGAACTTGGTGAACCAAACGAAGCAGAATCTTCTTCGGTCTTAATTTCGCTCTGATGAATTCCATTCTGCATCCTAGCCCTGCGCGTAGGGGCTTGGTAATTTCCACAGACTATTTCTAGCTCTTTGTACATCTCAACCTGCTTTCCTCGAACTCCTTTTGCATCAGGGTGTGCCTATTCCATAATGAAAATTTTACGATTATTAAAAGAAAACAAGAGAGGCATGCGAGAAAGAAACAAAATATGATAAGACTTACTGCAATGTATCTCTTCCACATATCATCACTTTCACATTCGACCATCTTTGTTTTTCTATTCCACCTGAACCCATTTTGGTCTAGCATATCCCTCACTATCCTATACCTTTTCTTAATTGTCTTTAGACGATTAGTAACTTTTTGATTGCTCAAGTTTAGATGGAAGCGGTTGTTCACGGCAAAACAAGCAGCAGTATATGCATTTTCATTGAAGCTTTTATCAACTTTGTTCCCATTTCTAGCCTCAAAAGCAAGAGCTTCTATTAGACATTTGTCCATTGCAACGGACCACACAACATTCCTTCCCTTATTCTTCTTCTCATTCTTCTGTGCTTGCAGGTCATAGTGTTCCATTCCTGAAATAAGAATGAACTGGTATTCTGTGATAAGACAAAATAGGCATTTACATGGACTGTCTCAAATTTTATCCACATGCAGCATGGAAGCATTACTAAGTAAGTAATAAGGCATGATAAATCAGTAGTCATCCATACACACATATAGAATCTGTTTAAGTGTGGCGCATACAAATGTGAACTTAGTGACCACTTGATATACTACTCGGGTTCGAGTAAGTTTAACAAAATAAAATGACTAGTGTGGCTGTACTGAAAAAGGAAGTCAACACACCAGCGCAACTTGTATATGAAGCACAATATATTGGTGAAGAAACCAGTGGCCACCACATAAATTGAGATGTCAAATAACATCTAGAAGATAATATATGAATTAATCAAGTACAGCGTGTAGGGGTCTAGAACTGGCAAAACAATTTAAGAATATAGTTGTTGAAACTTAGAATGTATATAATACTCTCTTAGTTACAGTGTAAATGCTATATCCGCCTGCAATTTCTGGATATACAGCAAAGAACAGAACCTTATAGACTGCATCATCAAACAAAGCTTAATCTACAAATTCAGATAAGATGCAAAAGATGTGTATATCATTAAGAGGTCCTTCTATTCGTGATTCACATAAGGGAAGAAAATGGTACTTCAATCCCACACATTCATGAATCGAATCCCGTTCCCATTATAACTCATTATGCCCAACCAAACAGGTTCACAAACAATTAAATGATACTGTGTTATGACCTATAAAGGAAGCATTTAACTATGAAGCACTACACAAGAACTCGAGTCGAGGGATGACAAATTCAGAACTTGCAACATAACAAAATCTGACACTCAACTCATGTATGGATAATTTTTTAACACAAATGCTATGGCAACTGATGGAAAAATATAATTCTGACGGTCTTCATAAAGTTGTAGGAGCAGCAAATTGACCACACAAATGGAATTCAATTCAAAGTGTTTTAGAACCAAGAGAAATGAAAACAAGTGGGTCACTAGTCCCATATAGCAGCATCGACCAACCTCCACTTCAAAAAACCTGAATCCTAGAATGAACATAAAGCAAGGTCCAATATTCAACAGATAAAGTAAAAATAGTATTATCAAAAAACAGAAACTGCTATTACACAAAATGAACTTCACTACGTCTAGTATCTACTGGTGAACTGCAAATGCTAAAATCAAACTCTGAAAAACCATAGTGAACTGAGTCTGAATCACATCTATACATGCACCAGGCACAAATTATATCTATGTACTTTGTATTGCTCCAAGAAGCATTCAAATAGAAAGATCCATACTCTAGAACAGCTTGATACTGAGATAATAGTCCAATACAGTATCTACAGCAATGGATTGAATCAACAAATATGTCATTTACTTTTCCAGAAACTAATGTCACTGTGCATTGTAACACAATATACTGAAGCAATTTCGACCTAAAACACTGAAAATGAAACACACTATCGAAGAAAACGCAATGCACTGAATCTCCCAAATATAGCTACAGTTGATTTGGTCAGCTTCCAGCAATTCCAGGTAGACACCAAATAAAAAGCGAGAGGATCGCGATCATCAATACAGATTTACACTACTGGTAGAGAGACTGAGCTCGATTACACAAACATCGAATTCATTGCGTAGATATAGAAAAGGACGCGACAAACCTCTGCTGATCGGAAGAGGAGAGTCCGATGTTGGAGTTGAGGTGAATCTGTCGCCGGTCATTTCATTCTGGTCTGGGGTAGGGTTTTTTTCTCGAGAAAAAGTTGAAATTTTCTCGAAAGCCAAACGGGAGCAGAGTGCGACCATCCATTACAGTAATGTTGGGCCTTCTGGCCCATTGGATATAGGGGTCAATTATGTAATTTCAAGGAGTCCACCCTCATATATAAAGCTTCGTCTTTCTCGAGAGAGTTTGTGGTTTTTAGGGTTTGTTTTTGCATTTTACACAATCTTCCGATTTCTTCGTTCACATCACAACATGACGGCGCAAACCCAGGAAGAGCTCCTCGCCGCTCAGCTTGAAGAGCAGAAAATCAACGTAATCTTCATTTTTCCCTCCATCTCTATATCTACCTATAGTATATGTGGATTCACTGTTCATTTCCAGCTTCTCGTTGCTTCTGTTACTGTTTCGTAATATTCTACGTCCTTGTATTTTTCTTGCTTTTTCTGGTTTTTAGTTGTTACTTATTCTTTTCATAGATCTCGATTAACCCATTTGATTGATTTATCGGCTGTTTGTTGAGCGGTGAAATCTGTTTGTTTTCTATCAACTTAGTGTAAATTGGGAAGATAGAAATGTACTTGTTTTCTGCTTCCAAGATCAAGTAGATTGAGGAACTGTGAAACCCATCTGATTTTTGTCTGAAAGTACTGTTTATCAGAGTTTAGTGTCTCCTGAAATGCATTTTATCCTAATTTGGAGTTACCATAATCTTCATAGTTCTTATTAAGTGACTGAATTAAAGAAGTTATTCCCAGCACTAAGTGGTTTTAGGTGTACTAGTTTCATGTAGAGTTTGTTTGTTGTGGTGTTGAATTAAGTGTAGTAACAAGTTCATTTTGCTTGGAATTGAATAATATGTTTTTAGTTGTCCTTGAGATTTTAATATATTTTTTGCCTTGCAAAGTTTTTGTGCTAAAGAATTGTATTAGAGCTGTTCTCTCTGTTCAACAATTGGTGTATGACACCGTTATTTCTTATTCTTTTGTAATCTTATTTGTTGTTTTAGGCTTAAAAAATATTGTATCCTGTATCTTATTGAATTACCTTTTGATGAATTTAAAACTAATTTAAAGCTATTTAGTGGAATGCTACCTTTCATGTTTCCCTGTCGTGGCGATGCAAGTGAACTTATTTTCTTTCTTATTTCAGTCTGATGAGCCTGTTGTTGAAGATGATGATGAGGATGATGAGGATGACGATGATGATGATGAGGATAAAGATGATGAAGAAGGTGAGTTATAGATTAGATGTTTTTTTATATTTGTTCATTAATACAACCTGAATTTAGAACATTTCTTTCTTAAACAAACAAACTTCGACTTTACATCAATCAATAAGGTTTTAATAATGGTAGAAATGAAAATTCTTCGTTCAAATCCCCATGCATTTATTTATATTTAACTGTGTCTTTTTTTAAACTAGCATGAATGGATGTAGCAATTCCCTACTTGCTTAATCATATCAACCATGGTTTAGCATTTCATCAAATTTCTTGTGTCTGCAGGGCTGCTTGATGGAAGCGGCAGGTCAAAGCAGAGTAGAAGTGAGAAGAAGAGTCGCAAGGCAATGCTGAAGCTTGGAATGAAACCCATCCCGGGCGTTAGTCGGGTTACCGTCAAGAAAAGCAAGAATGTTTGTTCTCTTCTCTTGCATATAATTCTGTATTCTGACACCTATTAGTTTTATCTTCTTTTTGTCTAAATATTTTTTGCCTGTGATGAAACAGATCTTGTTTGTTATCTCTAAACCTGATGTTTTTAAGAGCCCGGCATCAGACACATATGTCATATTTGGTGAGGCAAAGATTGAGGACTTGAGCTCACAACTGCAGTCCCAAGCTGCAGAGCAGTTTAAGGCCCCAGACCTCAGTCATGTGATTCACAAACCCGAGACATCAGCCACAGCTCAGGATGATGAAGATGTAGATGAGACTGGGGTGGAGCCTAAGGACATTGAGTTGGTGATGACGCAGGCAGGAGTGTCGAGGGCAAAGGCTGTCAAGGCTCTGAAGGGTGCTGATGGCGACATAGTTTCTGCCATTATGGAACTTACAAACTGAGTAGAGGTTCTCATAATGTATTTTGAGCGCATTTTCTTGGTGTGGATTTCTTCTAAGTTTACATTTTGTGTTGCACTAGTGACATGTTGAACAATGCATTTTATTGTTAAATCTTAGTGCATTGAATTATTCAGTTTGGATAGTTTCCTAAACATTTTGCACATTGTTGCTTGAATTCAGGGGTCTTTGTTTGTCCTATTTCTTTTAATTTATGTCTGTCTCTCTACTTAGATTAAGTGCCAAAAATTTATTTCCTTCTCTTTAACCCAAAATCTTGTTATAACAGGGGTTGATACAATTTTTAATTTGATCATGGACAGTTATGTTAGGTATTTATTATCATTCTCTTAGCATATGTTTGGAGTAATGGTCATGTTGAAATGGAACTAAATCATAGGAACCTGAGCAAGGGATGGAGATTTTTTTGTACTTCATCAATCTAAACATTGTTGATGAAGTTGCAAAATTTAACACAAATTGAACTATTTGAAAATTAACTTGTAATTATGATTTAAAAATCCAAATTATAAGTATTAAACTGATTTAATAGATGAACATTGGGGTGAATGAGGATTTTGGTTGAACGAAGGTCAAGAAACATATGATAACTGTTTTCATAGATGAGATACTGCTCTTATTAACAATAATTCATTTTTCATTTGAATCTAATAAAAGTCATCTCTATTCTTGAGATGGATAATGTATGAATGAATCAGGTAGTAAAATATGTGTGTTATGACGAGGATTACTGAAGTATACTCTGATTTTTGTGTGAAAATTAATAATTTATATCCGTCTGATTAAAGAAAAAAATTAGGTGCTCGAGATTAAACTACTCAATAAAAACCGTGTATAATTCATATAAACATAAAATATATTTATTATTACTAAATTATTTTGATCTCAACTTTTTTTTTGAGAAAACAAAACAATTTTATTAAATTGTCTGAAATAAGCACAACAAAAGGAATATGACAACAAATCTTATATACCCCCAAGCCAGAGCCCACAAGCCAGAGCCCACGAATAGCAATACAGTTTTATAGTGAACCATCTTATAAAGTGATCAAAATAAAACTAAACAAAATGTCCGAAATACAAACTAAATGTGATAGAAAACAACATATATTACATTCCATAGCAATATAGAGAGAAAACTCTGATGAAAATTGCAGTTCAACCATATCAATATGACCATCTATCGGACCATCACTTCTCAATTATGGCTATCGACTCCACACCCTCGCTAAAAGTGTTAACAAGGTTTCTATGAACCCTCTCAACCCAACTCCCTCCCAAAGTTACATTTGGATCAGAGCCCTTATGCTCAAAAACCAAACCCAAAATCACCGGTCCAGAACTGAGAGAGCGCTTCTTTTAAAGTTCCTCACCAAGGTGTTGCGGGATTGGATGTTCGCGAGGCTTGGATCACTAGGTCACAGTCACATCCCTCGTAGGCCCCCTTGCGTCCAAACAAGAGAGAGTTTGAACCAAATCTCCATTCTGTTTCCAATACAAAATCAAACTCATCCACTTTCTCAGAACAATTCTAAAAATCTGTTGTCCACCTCCAAGAGCCCCTATCTTCGCCGTCACCCAACGCCGGAAACATGACCTAAAGGGTGGTTGCGCACTCAAAACTACATTTCACTCACAATATTCTCTCTATTTCACAATAGAACACCAATCGCACAAAGCGATACACTCATTCGCACAAGGCGATCCACCCATACGGGTCAAACTCAACGAACAGAGCGAAAGGGGCTAAACGAACCTCCGCAAAGATAGAGAAACCAACTCGCACACCGCATACCCTAAATCATCACCGTGTCTTCCATCGCCTTCCGCCGACCGAACACCAAAATTGATCTCTAAGACGAGCATTCCAGAACAGACCCCTCATTCTCCATCACAAGAAGATTTCCGTCGCCATGGAAAACAAACCGGCGCCGCTTTTAGCGTCCAAGAAGACGAAAACAACGACTAAAAACAACTCTTCACATCCACGGCTGATGCCAAATGCATGAAAACCGACAAAATGGACCGTCCAATCAACAAGCAGGAGGAAACCTCCAACCGCTCCCATTGCGAAGGCGGCTCCGATAACGAATCCAGAGAACCGCTATGGAATAATATTGGAAGGCCATCGGGATCAATGTCAGCCTCGTCCGCATCGCCGAACTACGGGCCCCTGCAGCCCCTCATGGAGGCGGAGGCGTGCCAGTCGGCGACACTATTTATCTTATTAATTTACACTATTTTCATAAAGAATAATGATGAGTTATTATTGATTTAATATTGGTGAATTATTTGGTGTGAGATGTATAATTGGGCATTTACTCGACAGTTTTGGTGTGAGAGGTAGCCATGGAGAGGAGAGGCCATTCGCAGAGCCATAACTCCAATTTGAACCGCTCACAGTCTGCTTCTCACAGTGGATCCAAAGAAGAAGAAGAAGACGTCTCCAATCTCCCCTCTTTGATCGGAACTTGCCCCTACATGTGCCCAGGTCCCGATTTCATCTTTCCTGAGGAATTACAAATCTATATGAAATATTGGATCTCAAATTCAATTATTCTTTCCATTTCAGCTGATTGAAACAATTTGGTCTAATAGTTGCTTATTGATTCATTCATCTTCCTTGGAGTGAGATGAATAACGAATTTATGATATTTGAAACAAAAACAAATTTGTTTTACTCTTTTCTCAATCTGGTTGGTCTATATGAAATGGTTACATGTCTATTGGCAATTATGAAGCTTTATACATAGTGTAGCTGACTATTACATCTTTTCTGGGGACGAATAGAAGGAGAGAGGGCCCAACGTGAGCGGCTACGAGATTTGGCTGTGTTTGAGAGGCTACATGGAGATCCTACAAACTCATCGCCCAGCCTTGCTGTCAAGAAGGTGAGCTCTATTTACCTATTCTCTTCTCTGCATCAAACATTGTTTCATCTGCAACCCTTTGTATCACTGATTGGTTTAATTAGGTGATGAATTGAAAATTCAGTCCTTTAGGCATATCGTTCCTGTAAGCATAATCTATTGGTTGCATTGAGGATTCTATCAAATCCTTTCTTGGCAAAAAGTTCCACCAGAGTCTGCATGGTTGGCTAATAGAGACTAGAAGTCACAATTTATGATATCCAAGCTTGGTGATATTAAACTTGTATAAAATCACCATAATAATTTGTTGATATCAGGCTAGTTGAAGTTAGAGGGTACATGTGTTTCTCAACCTCAATAGAGGTTTTGCACACCTCTCTAACTTTCTCCCGTGGTTTTATAGTGTTATCTAATTTAGTGGAAATTACATATTACTAGTACTCTGCATTTAAATCGTGTTACTACCCTATAGTTCAAAGTGTTAATTATCACCTTTCAAGATATTGTTAAAATTTAAGTGAAAGGTCTAAATTATCCCTTGTTAGAAGTGTTTCCTAATTTCACTTTCCCATATGATAGTTTCCTATTGTTAATGTGTTTAAGTTATTTCTTATAACATATTAGTAGTTAGTTTCCCAATCAGTGTGTACTCCTATATAAATGGCTTATCTCATTTTATTAGAAAAACAAGAATCATCAATAAAGTTTGGAATTATACATGCTATCAAAGGCTTAGGTTTGATCTTTGGTTAAAACTTTAGTAGCGTGTGGCTTTTCTCACTTGTTAATTCTGGTTCAGCAGGTGGACAGGGTACTATTATTCTGATCCCCCCCCCCCCCCCCCTCTCATGTCATTATTAGTATTTAATTTTTGTTATGGTGATTTTTCGGGTAACTTGTCAATGTTAGCCAAAAAGTACTAGTCACAGCTCATGTATTGTTCACGCTAGCGGTCACTATTCATGGGCGTTATTGTCCACATCAGCCCTCGCTGTTCATCGGTTAATTTTTCGAGGGTTGGTGATTTTCCTCAAAATCAGTCCTCAGATAGTTTTTTGTTTGGTGTCAAGATGTTTGAGTTTGGGAGAGTATATCATTTTATATTGAGATATACTCTCCCAAAGCGTGAAGTTTCCGTTTAGGTTATGTGAGTGTGCATATTGATATATTAGGGTTCAATGTTCGGGGTTCATGTGGTGTTAGACATGTTTACGGGGTTCAAGGTGGATCTCTGGTTCAGGGTGGTATTAGATTGTTCAATGGGTTCAAGGAGGTTGGACATTGCATGTTTGTTTCTCTTTGGTATTAATGACAACGAAACGAGCTCTGGTCAGTGCAATTTGCCCTAATCGACGATTTTGAAGTTGGTCGGTGCTTGGGTATGACAGCTTCGGCATTGACTGCGAATTTGGGCTGAAACAATAGAAGGGCAATTGCGTTATTTAAAAAAAGGGGGTCATGTGAGCTGCACATGACCCCAAACAATGCTTATTCCATTATATTTAATCGACGGTGATGATTTTGAGTAGTAGCAGTATGTGATGTGTTTTGAACTATAAGGTAGTAACATGATTAAAGTGTAAAGTACACCGTAGTAACATGATTAAAGTGTAAAGTACACCGTAGTAACATGTAATTTCCCCCCAATTGTACTGTGGTTATAGATCATCAAACCAACTATATTCATCTTTTTTTGTATGACTTTTTCTTTAGAACCTAATTTTATCACACAAACATATGTGCACTTTTTTTGTTGGGAGATATGTTGCATCACATTTGAGTCCTTTTTGTGCATATTGATGCAGAATGCAGTTCACCCTGCATCTCTCTCACTAGTTTTGCAGAACTATATCCACAAAGCATATGCAGACGTCAGATGTTCGGCCTCTTCCAGTCCTTGTGAACACTTTGGACTACCTCTTAAACTTGTTGGATTCCACAGATCAATCCTTTGAAGTTGTTCATGATTTCATCTTTGATAGGACAAGGTCCATAAGGCAAGATCTCAGCATGCAGAATATTGTCAATGATAAAGCAATACACATGTATGAGGAAATGGTATAGTTTTCTAGCCAAAACTCTGTCAACGTTCTAAATTTTCATTGTCTTAGTCAATCATAGCATTCCCAGTCATAAACTATGGAAAGGTTCATCCAATGTTGTAAGTCCTGATATGTTTCACCATACAGGTTAAATTTCATATCATATCTCATCACAAACTTCGAAACTGTAGTAACAGCTCAAACACTTCTTCAGCCCATCACCTCAACCTTGAGCAGCTTACAAAAGCTCTAACATCTCTATATAACCTTTATGGAGCAGTTCGCAATCCCAACAGTATTTGCAAGAATGAAGCTGAGTTTCAGTCGTTTTATGTTCTTCTGCATCTTGATTCTAACAGCCAATTAATGGTAGATTTCCCAATTTATTGGTCTAGTCATTTCTTGTATTCCTTCCTAATTACATCATCTTCATTAGTCTTAATTATGTGGATATTATCTGCTTTTTATCTGAAGGGGGAGTCACTTTCTTTGTGGTTCCGTCATATGCCTTCTCTAATTTTGAAGTCAAAGGAGATGTCTTTTGCTCGGAAAATTTTAAGGTAAACTCAAATTGTTAAAAAGTTTGTGCTTCGTAATCGTCTGTGTCTAACTAGTAGTTAGGGGTGTGCTCATATAGTTAAGTACAAAAACTGATTTTCCATTTTGTCAATTAGATATTTCCAAATGGGCAATTACAAGCAATTTTTGTCCACAACAGCAGCTGAGGCATCCTATTTACAGTACTGCATTATTGAACCATACATCAACGAGGTTTTTTCAGCTTACTTCTTTCTGTTGTAATGTAATTTGTTCAATACTGGTTATTAGCTCCGAATCAAATGTTGTGGGTTCTTTTGCTGGACTTTCTTGTGTTATTTAATCTTTATTTGTCTAAATTCATATTTGGTTCAGGGTTTTGCAAATTTGTTTTTGTTTTTGCTTTATGGTGAATGTTTCTAGCATCTCATAATATTTCTCTTGATTTTGCCTCAAAGAGCATCTAAGTGTATTTCTTGTTTGGATTTGTTTTACAACTAAAGGTGCGGGCACTGGCTGTCTCTTGCATTAATAATGGAGGTTATAAGCTCCATCCATATCCATTGGCACAGATATCCAAACTTTTGATGATGAAGGTACCATTCAATTGAACCGATTTAGCAGGTTTTGATATGTAGTATGTTTTGAAGTTGGTTGTGGCCGTTCTTTTAGGAATCAGACTTGGAATCCTTCTGCACGGCTTGTGGACTTAAGGTTAGCATGGATGAAATGGGACTACCAACGAAGCAAACAACCTTCTGCCGTCCTAAGGGAGGCTTTCAAAATTATAGCTTTCTTAGTTTGGAACATTTTGACAGGTAACTCTATTGCTGCTACTTGCTCACAGGATAACATCTATCTTAGTAGTATAAGTGCATTTTCATTTCCACTTTTATCCCTTTAGAAGCTCTGATTGTTTCTGTTTCGCTCTTTACTTTACTTCACAGGCAAACTTAGCTCGAGCCATCGAAGAGCTTGAATGGTATATGAACTCGGAAAATGTCTCTATTTTTCTTGGAAGGTCATTGTCTGTTACTCATCGTATGTTCCCTACTGAAGCTAATGCGTCTACAAGTCTTGTAATTTATTATCCACTGATTGAGTGCCAATGTATTGATGTATTATTATCACTTAACAATTGAATTCGTACATTAGCCATACAGATGTGTATTTAATCAGTTATGGTTGGAAATGAACAAAGCTTCTCATCCCATTTTCCAATCTGATAGAAAGAACCATTTGGAACAGAATTGGTCACCCCAACCAATACCAGCAGACTTCTTTTCCTCAATGTCCTTTATAGTTTTTGCTTGTTTCGTCTACTACTAATTTCCTGACCTGCCTATCTAATGATTAAAACTGTTTGATTACATAAAATCAGGTAAGCGTTGTAAAATTCCCCGCCTAGGCTGATTTTTACAACATTGCTACTACATATGCGGCCCAGACAAAGATGCAAACTGTAGTACAACATTGGTTTTGGTACTACAGTTGAAACATTTTGTGAGAAGTGAATTTCACATTCAATATCAAAAGGTCTATCATTTTTACACAACATTGGCTCCTCATTTCCATGATATTCTTCATTTTCTTCTGGATAAAAAAATGCAGAGTCCTCCAACAACACAAAAAGTTACATACTCAAACTCTCTAACAGATAGCCAGCCCTAAGCTGAAAGCAATGTCACAGCAAAGAACATCAAGATAGCCAGCCCAAAACAAAATCCGACTATAGCCATGAAAGCCTGGAAAAGAAAAAATAGAATCGAAAATCAACATTTTTATTGATATAAAATATGCTCTTTTGAAGTTGTGCTGACCTTTCCCTGAGACTCAAAATTAAATTTGGCGGTGAACCAAGACAATCCTCTGTCCACAAAAGGCGCAAGTGCTAGAGCCCTGCACAAAAAAGAAGTAACTGTATGATAATCCAATGCTTCTGAATATAGGAAGTTTAATATATGTTTGGAATGCAAAAAAGGAAACAACTGCAGAGAGCAACCAAACATGCAAGGAAAAGTATCCCGCTAGAGCTAGATATTAAATTATCTCGTCTAAGATATTGGATTCAAATCCTAGTGGATCAGCAACAATGCCATTAAATATTAGAAAAATGGAATATTTCGATACAAATAAATAGATATGTTAATACACAAAATACATAAATAAAAACCAAAAATAATAATAAAAAACAAGCTTAGGACCCTCACCCTCCAGCTCTGATAAGCTTAGTGACTTGACTTCCAGCCCACACCATGGCCAGTACTTTAACAAATCTGCAATGCTCAATAAATTCATTCTGTATAACCTCTAAAAATACCGAGAAAGAAAGTTGCTACCTTTCAACTGCAGCAAGATATCCCATTCTTCCGGGTGCTGGAGCAACATAAAACCTTCAACGCAGATATGAGATTCTTTTTATGCAAATCTCTCAAATTATGCTTAGAAGTCTAACAAAGTTGATAAAACACAAAGTAAGGGTTCAAAGAACCTTCAAGATTTCATATTTATTAATTTCTGAAATATTAAAATACATTCTTGTATATGCAAGACTTAACTACCCCCCAATTAATTTGTTTGGGTCATGGCAAAAACACACATAATAGCTTGCTTGGAGCTAAGCTCGGGAAACATCTGACAAGTAAATGAAATATTTCTCGTGAAGAAAAATATGAAATTTACTTTTCAACTTTTGGAGAGTTAACATGTTCAAATTTGGCAAAAACTCCTGACAAATAAGCGGACTGAAGAAACATTGTAATGCAATTCCAAAACCAAATCAAATTTCTGTAACATTTAAATAGATGACTTTACTCTGTGTTTGTAAAAGGGTTTGGAAATGGGAATCACCTTAATTTAGCTTGATTTTGATTCCTTCCCCTAATTTAAAACCATCTTACAGGTGTTGATTCACATTTTTAAAATGGGAATGAAAATAGGGTAATGTGAGGGAATGGGAATGGACATTGGGATACAGAAACTTTACATCTCCTCTCATTTACACCCAAAAGAGGTGTGATTCCCATTCCCACTCAAAATTAATCCACACAATTGTAGTGGATATTGCATGCATAATGACATGTAACAATCACTAATTGCAATAAATAATTATCACTAACCAAACCACCAAAAATGTTGTAAGGTAGTAGGCAGTGTTAAGTAATCCATATGACAATATTCCAGAAAGGCCATATCTTCTTAATTTCTCAAGTACCCTGAACAGACAAATAAGCAAGAATGTTGATAAACATGAGAAGATTAAAAAAAGGGAAATAAATATCTTTATTCCTCAGTTAGCTATTTCCATAAATTGAAAATCAGTATTAGAGCACGTAGGATGAATGCATCATCCACAACTATGAATTTCACTCCATACATAATGTCAATCACCTAATATTACTTCACTAATATAACAATAGGAAATAACCCTAGATACTAAAACTAGGAAACCCTGATTGACATGCATATATGTCATTTGATATCCATGTTGATGTGCAATAAGCATTGTAGTTTGTTCCATGTTCAACGAGAAGTGATAGAAGAACCAATCAAGACAATTTCCTTAAAAATGATAATAGGATAAAAGTAAAACTATCACATATCATGATCAAAACTCAGAAGGCTCCAAGTAATGGAGCATAACAGCATGGAGTGAGTGGTAAGTACTCAATGGACTTGTTGGTCTTGCCTCCTTGAGGTCTTGCATCTTGTTCTGATGGAAACAACAAATTTACAAGGGGAAATATAAATATTTATGGTTGAAAGAAGTTGATGGTAAGAGAATCAAAAACAAAAATACAGATATCAATCTAGTCACCAATACCTTCCTGGCCCCGGCCGGAGGAGTAGTTTTCAGCATCGGGAGAAGTAAAATCCTAAACGCAAAGAAGCAAGCATGAGCATTAAAATGGAAATTGTAGGTTTGAAGACATAAACAGAAATAGAGATGGTAAGTGAAACTGACATTGGCACCACCGCAGTTGAGTGAATAGAGGCGTGTGAGAGGCGCTGTGGAAACCCTAGGGCTAGGAGGATAGGTGAAAGAGGAGAATTGGTAGAAACCCTTGAATTGAACCACACAAGACAAAACAAAAGCAATTGAGGTTGGGAATGGATAGAAATGGAGGAGTGATGTTGATGATTACCTGGGAATGAGAATTGGAGAGGCGTGGTGAAGGTGAAGGTGAAGCGTAGATCCTCAGCAACAACTCAGACACTGACATTACTGTAATTCTAGGGTTCGTTCGATCCACTGATAAAATTAAAAGGAGCGGGAGAGTTTTACAGATAGAGCTAAGTGAGGAGGATATGCATCACAGTTGTTAATTACGCTTATGCCCCAACATTCTCACTTCAAAACCCATATTGGTATTCTTAACAAAATAGGAAAATAAGAACCAAGTTAAGATAGGTATCAACCCTTTCTTCTTGCGCCAAAGATCTCACCAGTTCTTTCACAACTGGAGTTTCATCTCTTTATCCATTCAACACTTCTTATTTTATGTGTTTCCACGCTCCTTTGAAATGGATAAATTCATTTTCTTTTCTTAGGTTACGGAACTCGATTCGCGGAGATATATTGGTCCGTCAACAAATAAAAGATCTGACAAACTTAACGAGATCACGAAAAGATCGCGGCAAAACATGCTTTGTAATAAATAAATAATTAAATATATATAACTCTTATTTATTATTTATTAAAAACAAAATAAATGATATTTAATTATTTTTAATTTCAAATTTGTCAATAAACTCGAAGTTCAAACGTGAATATAAAAGAGATGAATGAATGGAGGTTTAACTTTTTATTTGTTTTTTATTAACCCAAGTTTAAAACCGAAATTAACTAGATAGAGCGAATAAGGCCAGATTAGATCGGACAAGACTGAAATTAACTAATTTAAGTTAGAGTAGACCATAATTAATTGCCTGGACCGGATTAGATCGGAATCAATTTGAATTTTGTTGGGTTAACCAAGTTTGACTGGTATTTTCACTGATATCGGCCATTTCGTCTCGAAAAGCTTGCAAAAAACGATATATCACCGGTATATCGGTTGGTAGCGGAGGTATCCATAACACTGCTCGCTTCTCTCTCTTTTTCACTCACTTTATGCCTATGCCCCAATAATCCTAAAATGTTAACTACCCAATGGCAATGCCTGATAAAATAAAAACAAACTATTATATTGATCAATAATAGCATAAATTGCATCACTAGTAAGCATTTTTTTTTCCTGAAATCATCTTATCTACCTAATTGCAACCTCGATGCCCCACCCTTTCCCAACCCTAAACTCAACCCTAGCCTAAGCTCAATGCCCTTCTTCAAGGTCGGGGCCTAATATTGTCCACAGCAAGAGAGTGGGTTGGGAGTGGGCGCTCACAATGCTGCCATATGGCAGCCACAACAGTGAGTCTCTTGAAAAGTGGGTAAGGTGGACGGAGGGTTGGAAAGAAAAGGAGTGGTTTAAGGGGATGCTAGTGAGAATAATGGTTTTAGGATGTGTTGGGTGAGATTTAGTATATTTTAGGGGGTGGTATATTTTAATATGCAGTTAAAACGAAACATGCATAAAACAATGCTTGATAACTGATATCATAGAAACTATCTCCTTTGTTGAATATTGAATGACAAATGATGAATGTCAACTCCTTTTTTAAACCGTACGTGAATGAAATCGTGTTATTTTTCTTAGGGATCGTGTATTATTCAGTAACCCTAATATCACATTAGGAAATTAATCTACTACAATTAATATAGAATAATAATAATAATAATAATAATAATAATAATAATAATAATAATAATAATAATAATAATAATAATAATAATAATAATAATAACGGTAACGGTAACGGTGATAATAATAATAATAATAATAATAATAATAATATTATTATTATTATTAGTCTAACACGTCTCGCGGTCGAAACATAAGTAGGCTGAATGCTTAGATTGGAGCTGAAGTCTTCAAAGAGAATCGTTAGTAATCTTTGGTGAATATGTCAGCGAACTGGTGTGAAGATGGTACACGGAGCACACGAACCTGACATGCGGTAACTTTCTCACGAACAAAGTGTAAATCTTGTTCAACATATTCGGAACGTTGGTGCTGAATGGGATTGGAAGACATATAGACATTAGACAGAGTTAACATTATCATAAAAAACAATAGTGGCGATGGACAAAGGGCATTATAACTCAAAAAGCAAGTTACATAACCAACAAGACTAGTAATGACGTTAGCGAGACCACAATACTCAACTTCCACACTAGAACGCGACACAACATGTTGACGCTTGTAAGACCAATATTTGAGATTATAACCAAGAAAGACACAAAAACCAGAGGTAGAACGACGCGTGTCAGAACAACCAACCCAATTAGTGTCAAAGTGGAGGATGAACTCCATGAGATGATATACCCTGAATATGACGTCAAATGCGCTTAATCCTATGGAAATGAGGTTAACGAATATCATGCATGACATGACAAATTTATTGAATGATGGAAGATATATCTGGATTAGTAAAAGTAAGATACTAAGGAGCACCTACAAGATTGCGATATAGAGAAGGATCAGAGACCAGGAACGCAGAAGAAGTAGAAAGTTTAACTTTAGTGTCAACAAGATGACGTATTAGCATGAACAAGGATCTTGCGAGCAAACTTTTCTTGTGAGAGATGGAGACATGAAGGAGTGTCTAAGACATAAATGTTGAGAAAATAATGGAGAGGATCGATGTTAGTCATTGCAAATTCAATGCTAAAAAGAGACAAATGATTTAAAGAGTAGAGGATGACACGGTGAGGAGAATGCCATCAACATAAATAAGAAGAAATGCAGTGTGATAGTCACGACAATAGATAAACAATGACATATCAGTCTTACTACTGACAAAACCAATAGAGCATAAATAAGAGGAAAAACGTTCATACCAAGTTCGTACCAAGAATTTTTATTGTTTGACCTTCAATATTTATTTTTTTTGTCAATTTTTATTAAGTGTTTAAATTACCCATTGTATTAAAAAATTTAAAGTATATTATTTTATAACTTTAAAATATTTTTATGCAATAAATAATAAAAAAAGATTTTAATATTAATTTTGTCATTGAAAATATGTTTGTAAATAAATTTTAAAATAAAAAATGATTTTCAAGCAACATTTTAATTTTTAATATGTTTTTTAAGAAAAAACTTTTAATTTTTTAAATATTAAAAGCAGTTTTTATTATTTATTTCATAATTTTTTTAAAAAAAATTTACAAAAGTTATTTTTTTTAATTTTATTTAATTGAGTTTGATTTTTTAGCGTAAATGGTATTATAGACATTTCTACTCAAAACAAACACATTTATGTACATAAATAAAATTCTTTGTAGTAATTTAATGGAAAAAAAGTACACTGTAGTGAATTGAAAATCTTACATACCGCATGTAGCGAATTCAAATTACCCCAAATAATAAAGAACAACACAAAAGTATGTCTGATATGTCTTTAATTTTTGAAATTCAACTCCAAAGTAAGTGACCGACAATATCTAGCTTCAAAAACCATAAACACAAAACAAATTAATCTATATAGATCTATAAAAGGAAAATCCTCATGTGTGCTACGTGACGTTCCCTTTTAGTAGAATGAGTATTATTCTATTTTCTAGAATTTCTTACTTAAATCATTTGCTTATTAAAATAATAATACCAAACAAATTTAATACGGATTAGAATTTTGTTGTATTACAGTTCTTTTCCCAAAAGTAATTTGAATACCGAATGATAATAACAAACAACTTTAATATTAATTAGAATTTTGCTGGATTATAATTCTTTTCCTACACTAATTTAAATACACATCACATGTCACTATTTAAGATCTGATTCATTAGCCAAATAAAACAATTTCCGTTTTTATCTCACATTCATCGTTAACTGATGATTTTTATTTATTTATTTGATTATACGATCTAATCTGTTATGTTGATTTTCAGAGGAGAAATCATGAAGATTCATCTACACGGCACTATTCATGTCATGATTTTTGACGAATGTCCAAAATTGCATTTTCTCTTCAAGTGACATTTTCCAGTTTCAGTATTCAGTTTAAAGATATTACAAATAGTATCGCGCATCGCACGGTGCTTCACCTTGTAAAGAATAAAGCAAAAAATATATTGACAAAAATAGATTAAACACTAAAAAAATAGGGATAATCTCAGCTAGCTACAGCTGGTTTGACATGTTTCTCACATAACTACAGCTAACATATTTTTTCATCTGTGAGGTGCGTTGAGTTTGACTATTCTCACTCAGCTACAAACCGTTAACTTTTCAGTTAATTTTAAATGTGAAATGACTAAAATACCCTTAATAGTCAATCAAATTTTCAAATAGTGCCATTTGACCATTTTTTGTTCTTCCCTTTTCCTCTTTCTCTCTCCACAACGCAGCCATGGCTCACCGGAAGGGTTGGTGCTGGAGGCGGTCCGGGGCGATGCACCGTCAGAGGTACAAGGTCCCTTGGAAGCTTCTCAAGGTCCATAGTATCAGCTTCTTCTTGAACTGTCCTCAAAACCCAGAATTTTCCACTCCATCTAATATTATCTCCTGGCTGCAGTAATCTTCACTGCATAAGACTTTTTCACCTCTAAATTACACCAAAAAATAATTAATAATCAGTTTTTTATATATAAAAAAAAGAATTCAGTTCAATGATGTTATGGAGGAAAAAAATGGATCAAAACCTGTAAATAAAGATGTCATTTTTCTGCTTCAAGTTCTTGCTGCAGGTGTGGCATGAGCTGAGGAAGCTGGTGAAATTTTTGGTCTTGTTTGGTGAGCAAGAAACTGACTTTCCAAAGAAAATTTTTGGTCTTGAGTTTTGATCCAAACAAGACCTTAGTGTTTCTGGGTTTTGACCCATTCCCCCAAATTGCTCTTCTTCACTGAAACTGTCAATGAGTGCAAGATCAATCCCTCTAGGCTCTGATTCTGAGATTTTTGGGTGTTTCTTGATTTGGGTTTTTTCAGTTAGCAAGAAATTGAGCGCTTTCAGGCACGAGGTTTTTTCAGGCACGAGAATGTGTTCGTGGACTTGAGCGCCTTCAATGGTGGTTCGGAGCAGACCAGCACGCTCCACTCGTGGCGGTTCTGGTGGAGGGAGGTGCACTCCCTTGTGGTGAACCCTCGCCGAGGGTCGCTGACCTTGTGCCCATTGACGATTTGGGCGTCGCCCAACAAGAGACTCGCCGGAAATCAATACAACAGAGAGAGGGAGAGGAGAGAGGGCCAATGGCATGTCTTTGAAAATTTAAATGATATTTATGGGTAGTTTGGTCATTTTACACGAAAATTTAACTGAAAATTTAACAGTTTGTAGCTGAGTGAGAGTTACCAAAGTCAGGGCACCTCACAGGTGAAAAAATAAGTTAGCTGTAGTTATGTGATATTCGGGTCAAACTAGCTGTAGCTAGGTGAGATTATCCCAAAAAAATAACATATGCTGCGGAATCTTTTGCCTATATGCTATTATTTATTGGTGATTAATGGTTTTTCTAGTTGCTGCCATTACCCATCTACCGCTACTACTCCAACTCTTGTTGGTTTTGCTGAAGTAACACAATCTACATCAATATAAATTCATGTTATTTTTATACACATTGAGACAAGAATCAACATAACTCAGCCACATAATTAAATATACTTCAGCATGGACATTCTTCTTTCTGGTTTCTGCTTGTATACCAAATCAAATATTAATAATCAGTAAATTAAGAGATTATTAATGAGGTGAACAAATAGTACAAAAAATACTTTTCATTACACCTTGTTTCTCAAATAATTAATTATGTAGCATTGAAACCATGCTACAACGTTTGGATGAAGTAGAATTGATCATTTTCAATTCCAACAAAAAAACCCCATGAAAGAGGATCATTAGAGCACATAATATACATCTTGAACACGGCTCTAAACCAAAAGACTAAGTTAAAACTCCTACAAAATCACAAAGGCTGTTGTGAATGTAAATGTCACCCCCATGCCCCATTTGCTACATCATGGAACACACTCTCAAGCTTCTCTGTATCCACTTCCAGTGACTCAATTTCAACATCAAGCTTCACTATCATTTCCTTCAATTGCATCACTAGATTTTTCAACTCTTCTCTCGCCCGAACTCGTTCATTTTTCGTTTCGCTACACCTCCTCTCTGTTTCGTCAACGAGGCTCATCAGCTGGCCTATTCGTGAACGCAAGAAGCTCACGTTCATGCCAAAGATTTCAAAAGCTCTCAACGTTGTGTCCCAAATCGTAAACTCCTTTCGTGGGGTTTTGGCATTGGACGCTCTGATCCCATCAGCAATGTTGGTGATCTCCATGATGGCTCCTACGGCCACATCCAAGAATATACCGTCCAGCAGGTTTTGGTGAAGATTTGATTGCTGGCTCCGACAAAGATCATGGTACTTGGTCAGGATATGTTGGGGGAATTTGCTATTTATGTTCATACCATTCACCATAATGTTGAAGCTACCTATGCTCTCCACTTCATCTTCAGACTCATTGATGGCCTGTAGAAGATGGCCCAATGCATACTCTTCCTCGACCTCAGCATCTGCATGGGTGAGTTTAGTTAAAGCTTGAATTTGACAGAAGATAATGAACGGTGGAAGCAGTGGAGCTGTTAACTTACTTGAATCCATTTGCTTCTGCTTATTGGATGCGTCTAATTTGAGAAGGGCAAGAGCACTATCCAGTTCATCCGAACCATCAGCTCTCACCGTGTATATCTAACAAACAAACCCAGCCAAAATGATGTACAGCTAAAAGGGAGCCCCAATGAACAAAGACAGCAACCAATTACCTTAAACTTGGAAGGTTCGACCAAATGGAAGACCAAAACATCTCCCGGTACTAAACGGTGAGCAATGGCATACGCTCTCCATCCACCACTCAGCATTCCCTTGCGGAGAAGATATTTTGTTTCATATTCCTCCCCGTCGTCATCTTCCAATGTAATCGTTAAATCCTCCTTGCCAAGTCGCAAACGACAGAAATCTGACGGGAGACTCTGAAACCAATGAAGTTACTTAGAACTGAAAACCTCCTTGTACGTGCGTGCGAGAATGACAAAATGGACTAACGTGAGATTTACCAGACAAAAACTTGCCACAACATGAGAGGGCAGCATGTACTTGACAAAGCTAGGAGATTCAGGTCCTAGGCTGGCTTGAATTGCCCGTGCTCGATCCATTGCAGTAGAATCGATGTCCACTACCTCTCTTTTTCGTTTAACACTGTGCCAAATGTCACCATCCATCCATCATCCAAAATCTAAACCCAATATAGAATTCAACCAACTTACCTATTACGCGTCTTCCTCTCATCACATTCCACCTGTTAACAGATACAATGTTACCACATCAGAAAAGAGATTATATACAAATGGAAATCCAGAGGGAAAAAGTCGTTGAAGATGAAGAAGTAGAAACATGGAGACACATAGCACAAGATTCAAGTAAAAGCAAAGTTTAGATGATTTTTAAATCCCATTCCATCCATCTCAACAGAAATGAATCCGGCTTTCTAACATTTTTATATAAGTTACTAAAAACAGGACCTTCATCAATAATTGTTAATTCTGAGCACTTCACATATTTCAAAAATTCTGAACTGGGTATGGAAAAAATTGGATTTTCACCCAAAACCCACATTCAAAATATTGGAACTGAAGACATTCTAGATGACAAAAAAATCAGAAATGAACAGACAACTATAAAATATCGAAATAGAGAAAACAGAATATAGCAGAGTCCTCACTTGTTCCTTCTCAGCAAACTCAATCATAGCCAAAGACTTTTTCCTGACCAGCTTCTTCTCCAGTGAACCGTCTTGCTGATTAATCTGTCAAGTGAAGAAAACGGTCAAATGGAGCATGAATCATGTTTTTTTTTCGGTTTTCACCAAAACCCAAATAAAAAAAGCCAAAACTCAAGACTAGGAAAAAATAGAGTATAGCAGAGTCATTACTGGTTTCTTCTCAACAAACGGAACCATAGCCATAGAGTTTGTCCTAAGCAGCTTCTCCTTCTTCACTGGTCTGCTTCGCCGATCAATCTGGAAAACAAAGAGAAAAAGACGTTGAAGAGAAGAACTTGAAGTAGTGAAAATCTGATCCCTCAATCGACATAGACGGAGAGTGAAGAGAGAGACCACGTTCAGATCATAGTTTGAAACTCCGATCGCCATAGCTGACTGTTTCTCTTTGAGTTGCACCGCTTGTGCTTTTAGATTGAAGTGTTTTGTTCACAGAAATGGAAATATGAAAGGACCGTTTGTCTGAGCCAATTTTGAATAACTCTTGTAGGGGCCTTTTTGGGTTTTTACATTATTTTGAAGGAAAAAATGTGCATCACATCACAAAAGCATGCCCCTTAAATTTATAATAATATTTTATTTCCTCTCCCTTTTTGTAAAGGAATTTACTTGAATTTTTTTATCTATTATATACGAATTTAGGAGGGTGTATTCAATTAGGATTTTAATGGATTTTGAATGACTTTTAAGAGTTCATAGATCCTTAACGTTTACAAAAAATTTTTAAGTCTATAAGGAGTCTTGATGATTTTAATGTAATGACTTTGCAAATCTCATGATTTGAGATGATACTTCTAAAAGAGTTTTTTATGCCTACAAAAACTTTCAAAATCATTTAAAGTTATCCGTTTCTCAAAATCATTTAAAGTTATTGACTTTTACAATACTTTTAGATTTTAAAAATATTTTTAAATTCATGATTGGATACCATAAGACTTTAAAAGTATTTTTAAAGTCATTATTGAATACCAGAAGACTTTAAAAGTATTTCTAAAATCATGATTGAATACCACAAGATTTTGAAAGATTTCTTAAATCCATTAAAATCATGATTGAATACACCCTCCTTAATACGATAATGATCAATAGTCCATATTTATTACTTAACTTAATAGAGAACCAAATATAAAAATAATCCCATAAGGGCATATTGGTAAAATGATTTTGATTTGGGGCTTAGTGTCACGGATCGAGAGAGTTGACTCGAATCCGTGGACGTTTTCGTCCAAGTATGGGCTCTACAAGTGCCATTTGGACGGATTTGTTTGTATTTGGGCTCATCCGTGGGTTTTTGAACTTGCGGCCCAAATGGCACAAGAGGCCCAAATTGATGGGCTTGGGCGGAATTCTCTAGAATCTTGGAGAATTGCCCAAAATTGGAGAGTTTTGTGGAACTCTCTAGAATAGTCGAGATATTTAAAATTCTAGAAGGTTCCATAGAAAAATCCTAGATATTTAGATGGAACCCTCTAGAAGGCCAATTTTGGCCGTCCATTTGGTTGAATCATAACCGTCCGATATGTCATGTTTTAGGTATAAGTAGAGGTGTAGGAACTCATTAGGGGATGAACAAAAGCTCCACATTCTTGTACTCCAACTTGTATAGTTCTCCCATTAGCTTAATAAAAACATAAATCGGGAAACTTTTCCCACACTTCCATCTTGCCTCATATCGAATACGATTCGAGTAACACTTCCGCACTACTTGCAAATACTTTGCAAGCGTAAAGGCTGATTTAGCACGAGCATACGAGTTGCACACGAGACTAAGTGCCGCACGTACCGCGAATATTTGGAATAAATTATTCGGGGCGTGACATTAGACTAGCCACAACAAGGAGTGGGGAGAGAGTATATACTCTAAGGACTGGCTGGACTGCCACTATGACAACTAGAACTTATAAGTGAGAGGGGAAGTTGCTGACGTGAAGAAAGGGTATAAAAGAGAAAAGAGTGAGTGAATAATATAATATACAATTACTGAATTAAATATACACATTAGTTATCTATAATTAATTAATTATATATAATTAAATGTTGAATTAATTAATTATTCATATTTTTGTATTTCAATAACTAATTATATATAATTAAATGTCAAATTAATTAATTATTTATATAATTATACTTCAATAACTAATCATATGTTTAAATAATTAATAACTTATATAATTACATATGTTTTAAAAAATTATATAATTGCTTATTAAATAATTAATTATATATAAATAGTATTGTTGAATTAAATAATATACACTGGAGACTCTCTGTTGTGATTTCTAAAAAGGGAATGCTTTTAAGAAGTGGATATGTTGGCGTGGAGGCTCACTGGGAGGTCTCTTGTTGTGGACAATCTTAAAGTTGGCAAATCCAACACAAGTGCCCCAAAACCTGGAAAAAATAACTCTTCAATCTCATCTAACTACGACCAAGTCTCAAAAAATGTCCTTAATTATTACGTGAATATAACTTTTCAATATTTTAATATTAAAATATATATTTTCTTTTAAATATTCATTCATTTGTAAAAGAGAAGTGGAAAATAAGCGGAATAGTATATTATGTAAGCTTGCTATAGTAAGTCTTCGGGCTGCTCGGTTTTGGACCCGACTCGGTCTATGTCGGGTCCAGTGGGTTGGACCCGAGACTCGACACAACTTCGTGGTCGGATGGTCGAGTTTGACTTGGTTGGGTGTCGAGTTGAGTCGGGTCAAACCCAACACACCCGAAGGGCCTAAAAACTGAGCCCATTACAATTTTCAGAAGTGAGGCCCAATAAAAATCAAGCCCAATACTGTTTTCCTATTCAAGCCCAAGTATAAATAAATTACACAATCAAAACATAATTATACAAAACAAATTATACACACAAACGGAACACAAATTACACAAATTCCAGCAGCAATTAACACAACACAAACTACATAAATTAAATAGCTTTGAAAATTTCCAGTAGCAAATAAGTATCATCCATCATATTAGCCCTCAACCGCAAATTTCGAGCAACATATTTCCCTCTCCCACTCCCACAGAATTGAAGCAAACAATAGCAAAACCTAAATAAGAACAAAACCCAAATCAAAATATTTAATTAAGCAAACTTGCTCAAACTTGAAAATTATTGAAAAACAGAATCTGCCCAACATAAACAAACTTGCTCAAACTTTTCGTTGCATAATAGTTGGTTCAACAAATCAATTTTCCCAAACCCCCAAATCAATTTTCCCTTACTTTCTTGGAAACTAAGTTAATTCGGACATTCAATTAAACCCTAACCCTAACCCCCAAATAATTTTCTTAATTTCAATCCCCAATTTGAAACCCAAACCGAACCCTAACCCGCAAATTAAATCCCCAATTTGTAACCCTAACCCGAACCCTAATCCCCAATTTTTAATCACAAATTCAAATTCAACCATAACCCAAAATTAAAACAACAAACAAAATTGAAATCGAGACTAACCCCCAAAACCCTAACTCCCAAAACAAAACCCCTAATTCGAAATTGAAACCGTACAATAAAA
This sequence comes from Geranium rotundifolium, assembly GCA_963920655.1. Classification (NCBI taxonomy): domain Eukaryota; kingdom Viridiplantae; phylum Streptophyta; class Magnoliopsida; order Geraniales; family Geraniaceae; genus Geranium; species Geranium rotundifolium. The sequence goes on from OY987323.1 coordinate 14,055,952, forward strand.
CTAACGGGATTTGAAGACATGACATCGCCTTGACGTTGGATTTGAAGGTCAGTTGAATCTCCATTGGAGAATCGAGCCTTTGGTAGAGTTTCTCCTCTCCACCACCACTTGATTTATAGTATTCTGGTGGTGAAGAAGAAACTTCTCCGACGGCTCGATTTGCAACGGTAGGCCACCTAATCGAGTCGTTGGGAGATGATGGACGTGACGTGACGACGAGAAGGAGAGGATGGTGAAGACGAGTAGGCTCGACATAAAGAGAGACACTCAGAGAGAGATGCTCTGTTATGGTTTTCATACTCAAACGAGGAGAATGGAAAGAGACGCGTTAATGTGACGAGAGATAAGACTCACCAACTCGTGAGGTCGTGGGTAGAGGAGAAGAGACCACGTAGTCATCAACGGACGTCTCAGATCTCCTCGTGCGTTCGCGATGGACGGTGAAGGAGGCGCCACATCATCTACTGAAGCCTTCTCTTCTCTCTTTGTGTTTAACATCCCACATCGGAAGTGTATAAACGTTTTGTAACGTTTGTATACTTCCATGTTCCATTATTTGGCAAAAAAAATTGTTGGGCTGGTCTGCCTGGTCATGTTATTATTGTAGGTTGATTGGGCTTGTGTGTAATAATTGTGGAATTGACCCATTTTTGTGAAGATGGGGTCGGGTGAGTCGGGTTACTCGGTGGATTTTTAAATCACAACCAAGGCCTGACTCACCTTATAGTCGGATCTCGAGTTTGAGTCGGGTCGGGTCGTCGGGTGAGTCGGGTATCGAGTAAAAATGGACATCCCTATTCCCATATTTGGGGACTAACTTTAGAAAGGCACTAAAAATATGAATAGATTTTGGGATTTGGGTTGAAGTTCAAAGTCCCCAGAACCATGCAAAATATGAGGTTTGGCTCGAGTTACTCTAAGCACTTAACCACTAAGCCAATGAGTATTTTATTATATCTTGAAACTTAATAATTATTATTTACCTTTAGTAAATTAAGTAATTTATGTCAACATTTTTATAAATAAAAATGTATTAAAATAAAGGGATAATATCACGTACGTACATCTACAAAAATATGATTATCACGAATGTACACCCAAAGTATTTTTTAATTAGGTAGGTCACGTAAATAAAAATAGTATCATCATTATAAATTCTGTTATTTTTATTATGAAATGACTATATTGCCCCTCCTTTCAGTAAATGAATATGTTAATGGCAAGGGGCTATTAGTCTTTTTGCATAAAACAATTTGAAAAATATGGTTTTACCCTCTTTATGTTTGGACTGGGTTAGATTGGTCGATCTGCTTCACTAAAATGGTTCGATTAGAAGACCAGACCGTAGCCCTTCTTCTTCTCTGCTTAGACGCACCCATGTTAGTCGGAGATGTACAAGTCGTCTGATCGTAATCACCTGACGAAGAGCTTCGTTCTTTGCTCTCGGCTCAAGCCCCGAACTCCAGCTTGATGCGAGCTCATGGATATGCAGATCTCGAGATCGAGATTGATCTTTCTCTTCTTGTAGATTTGGAGATTAAGATCCAAATCTGTTTTCGCGTCGTTGATCTCGATCTCGGTGACGTTTTATATTGTGTCGAAGTAGAGATCGTCGAAGAGAGACCAAGAGCAGCCGGTTCTGGAAGCTCCAGTGCCAGAGTGTTTCAATCTCGGTTGATTTGGATCTGATACGCAAAAATTTTCATTTTCGCCGACCTCGCGATCGATCGTAAGGATGAGGTTGAGGCCTTGGCCACTACCAAGATCGGTGTTGACGCTTCGTTTGCTGGAGTCATTATCGGTAAAAATATGGTGTGAAATTGAAAAAATTATGCATTCTTTACTTTTTAGGTAATCTGATTTATCTTTGATATAAGAAAAGACAATATTGCTTGCAAGTGTTGTAGATTTCTTTGTTTGCGTTGAAAGTTTTAATTTGAATGACATAAATTGAAGGATTGTAATTGCATACTGTTATATCTCTTATCTTTCCCTTATTTATGTGGTTTTATTCTATTGAAAAATTGACTGTAAAATTTAAATGATATATATTGTGCGGCTGAGTCGTGATAGACGACGACAAGCTTGTAGATGGAGGACCAACCGTCAGGGTTGTTTTCCGCCGCCGGAGACGAGGTCGGCGACGACAGAGGGGGATGGTCTCAACGCACCTAGTTGGTAATGAATTATGGTTAGACATTCTGACTTGGTTTGGCTTATTTGGCTAGACCTTCGAACCAGGGATCATCTAATTAGCCCGGTTCAATTTCGAGTAGGTTTAAATAAGAGTACAATTTAAAAAAATTAAAAACAAAGGAGGGGCAAATTATTCATTTCATATATTCCGTAACTGAATTTCTAACAGTGATAAAAAATTTCATCTAATGAGTTTTTAGTAGTGATGAGTTTCTCATCTATTTGTTCTAATTTTGAAGACAATTGAAGATTGTAAGTCATTAGTTTTTTAATCTAAATACAAATTGTATTGATCAACTTTACCTAGCATGTGCATAATCATTTATTGTTTTGGCACATAAAATTAGAAAACTTTGGGATATATAAGTTATAAATGAGAGAGAGATTCAAAAGAATAAAATGTGATTATGTCATCCTCTCTCTCTCTTCCATTCCCTTCCCTCGATCGCTCTCCTAACTCCCTCACTCCCATCGCACCTGAAATTGAGATATGAGTTTGGTGAAAGAGAGATCTTCATCACCAAATGGTCATTTACATATTTTTACTGGAGCAATGATTTGTTTCAATGAACAAAAAAAGACTCTTATGATTCTTCTCCCTCCCTCTCTCTCTCTCTCTCTCTCTCTCTCTCTCTCTCTCTCTCTCTCTCTCTCTCTCTCTCTCTCTCTCTCTCTCTCTCTCTCTCTCTCTCTCTCTCTCTCTCTCCTCCCTCCCTCACCTTCCCATTCCCTCTCCCCCCATCTCCCTCCCTCCCTTCTCCTCCCCCTCCATATTCCTAGATCTTCTTCACCAAATGACTGTTTATATATTTTTACGGGGCAACGATTTGTTTTAATGAAGAGAAAAAATTACTCTTATGATACTCCTCTCTCTCCCCTCTCTCCCCTAGATCTTCTTCACCAAATGATTGTTTATATACTTTTACGGGGCAACGAACTGTTTCAATGAATAGTATTAGAATAGTTAAGTATAATCAGAGTTGAAATTTATGGTAGTTTCCTAAGTCTAGTTAGTTTTCTAATTATTCTCTATATAAATGAATTAGCTATTGTAATTTAGAACAAATTATTCATAATAATATCAATATATTTTGGAATTCAACATGGTATCAGACAGTAATTTGGGATGTTACAATATCTGCTACAGTGACTCGCTACAATAATTTCGGTGCTACAGTCCCGATCCAAAAAAAATCCATTTTTTCTCTCTCTTCTCCATCCGCATTGTAAGTATGTCTTTACTTGACTTGAAATCAATTTCTCTTTCCTCGTTTATAAGTACTCTTATTATTACATCCGATAAATAAGTGGAAATCCCGATTATTTATCATGGACAACTTCGGTAGAATTATGGTTTATGGGCCAAGGGCTCGAAGATCATCTTACGAAAACAAGTGAGACGATTCCTGAAGTCGATCAAGTTCAGTGGAAAAAGGCTGATGCCTTATTGGTCACTACTTTGTGGCAATCAATTGATACGAAATTGTATGCCATATACAAGGTTTACCGGACATGCGTCCAAGTGTGGAGTAAAGCAAAATCTCTCTACACTAATTACATTCAACAATTTTATGATGTGATTTCTAATATGGTTCAAATGAAGGTGACAAGATCATATATATCCCAATTTATTGGTCGATTTGAGTCTCTAAAAGAAAAAGTTTAATGCGCTCATGTCAATCACGGATACATAGATCGCTCAACGAGATAAACTATTTATGGTATTAGGTCTTACTGTCATGCCTCCGGAATTTTCGTATGTGCGCGATCAGATTTTAGCCAATGCTATTGTCCCAAGTTTACAAGATTTTTCTGCACAACTATTGAGGGTATTCTCTACTATCCCTCCACGTGGGCTTTCTTTAGCTGATACATCAACTCTTGCCTCCCACACTGATTCAACCTACACGAGTGCTTCTACGAGGGGTCGTGGTAGTGGAAGAAGCCGTGGTGGAGAACGAGGTCGAGGAGGAGGACGGAATGGTAATTATCAACGACGAAATATTGAGTGTAGTCATTGCTTAGGGTTTTACTAGTTGATTGTGCACTAGAGTATTTGCTAATCTAGAGTTGTTTGATAAAATTGGTGAGATTGTCAATTTAGAGATGTTGTGATTGAAGTGTTTTTGGTGATTGTGTTGATATTGATTGATTTGATGATGATTGTGATAGAGATGAGTAGTTACATGACCATGAGTGGTTAGGTTCTAGGAGTGGGGTTGGATTTGAAAGGGATTGCGAATGAACTCATGATTGGGTCATCAACCAAACTGGGTTAGTGGTATGATTAAGGATCTCGTTCATGTCTTGCAATTAATTGATAATTATTAAGAATGGATGGAGAGTCAGGCTTACATCTTTTCTTTTGGGAGGAAGGGCATGATTTATAGCTATAGAGTCCCAACTCAAAAATTAAGGATTTCCTTTAAAGTTTTAAAAAAGTAAATGTGGTTACCTGAAACTCTAATCGGTACGGGGGTAAATGATTTACTAACTTTCATGAATTCACAAGAGTTTAGTTTGGCTAAATTTAAAAGTCCCAATACTTTAATTTCCATAACTTAAATCTACTTGTTCAATTGGTTAGTGACTTTATCATCACTTCATTAGTAATCTCTGAAAAATTCAATTTACCCCAATCATTTGTGATAATTTGTGAATTGTTATTAGTTTAAATCAGTTTAGTATTTGCATGCGTAAGTGAAATCAATTTGGTTGCAAAATTCTTTTCATTACATTGTGTCCAAGCCCAAAAACAATCACTCCAAACCTAACGACCATAGACTAATTTCACTATTTTTGTGGGATCAATATTTGGGGGTCGTAAACTTACTTTCCTTTTTACTTCGACCAATTTCTTACTTACCGTTAGTACGGTTGGGGCGATCCATTGGGGGATCAGGCCGTATTGTCACCGTCCATTCAAATGTTTTACTTCAAAAGATCTTGTGGTTCAAACTGCTTTTGGTGCAAAACTTCAAAAGTGGAGATGACATAATTAAAATTCTTGTAAAAAGAACCAAAGTATTTAGAGATATGTAGCTCCAGTTGTGGCACACGAAAGTCACATTTTTTCTAGTTGGCAGATTCACTAGAGCATCCTCAACATGACCAAAATCTTGGAGGTCTTCAAGACTTAAGGGACAATGCTAGTGAGTGTTAGACCTTGACCAAATCAGTCTTTGTGGCTAGAAATGATCTCATATTAGTCCGTGATCTAATCATATTTGTGTATGATGCATGCGTAGATATGTATGTGAAAATATATTGTGCATGTGATGTATGCTTGAGATTAATAATGTGCATAGTGGTACCTAAAGTAATGTGACTAAAGACGGAGAAACCCTCGACCCTCCGCTCAAATTTTTTCCTTGTGGGCGTTAATGGGCTTCTCTTCCAGGGAAAAAAACTAGAGTTCTCGGTGGGGCAATTGGGGAAAGGGTATACGCCACTTCCCCCATCTTCACCCTCTCCACCGCCACAAAAACCCCAAATCAACTATTCTTAGACTGTGCTTATTCTGCTTGTCTCTCAGGCTACTCCACTAGTCTGGTCTCACTGCCAAATTGGACACCGCCACAGACGGCGAGCTTCGCTTGTTCCTCAAGCTACTCCACCGGTTCGATCTCACCACCGAATCGGACATAGTCTTTCTTTCTCTTAATATGCATACTCTAATTTCTCTGTAAGCGGCGAATTCACACTATTTTAGTTTTGTCATTTCAAGAATCTAGTGACCAGCTTATAACACATCTATCACCAGAACGTTCTCGCCTATACTACCTGCATCAAATTAGACAAAAATTAACCAATATTTTTTCTAATACAAACACATGTCAACCTATTGACCAAACAAGAAAACATTACTAAACCCAAGAAGACGATGAGACAAAGTCACAAATTTTTTTTTTTTTTTGAATTTTTGCATGTAGAACAAACCAGCAGTTAGGTTGCTAAAGACTTGTTGCAAACAAATGAGTGAATACCTAAAACAAACCGGTACCAGCTGATAAAAAAAAATCATCAATAAACGACACTGTTCTAGCGAACAACAAACTGCGAGAGCGCTAACCTGAACCCTCAAATTAGAAGTTGAAGATGAACCTTTCATCTTTAATTTTTTTTATTGAAAAATGCGTGTGTCCTTATATTAAAAGAAATTAATATTTAAGTGAATGTAAAAATGTCATCTGAAATATCAAAATTTTATTATTATGATTTAGTTTGAAAAGGCGACTATGCCTTTGAATTTTAATTTGAAATTAGAGATATAAGTGTCATCTACATTAAACTAACATTGACCCAGAAAGTAATTTTGTCATTTTTAAAAAAAATATTAACGAAATATCTAAATACACTAACACAGTTTACTACAGTGAAAAAATTACTAGTTTGAGTACCGCAAAAACAAAACGTATAATTACGTATAGTTACGAAAACTCCAACTATACGTAAATATGATAGATAGAATGTTGCTTTCTATTGATTCTTGTAAGCAGCTCTCATTATGTTACTTCCGTAATGGATTGCTTCGGATTTCCAACTCCAAGCATATATTTTTGGCCGCATATGCTTTTATTCTATTTAAGTTATTTTGAGGTTGTTAGTATTGAGCTTCGTGGGTTTTGGTTCATGTCTCATGCTCTGTTGTTCTATTTGTGCGTGCTTTCTGAAGTATCACAATGCTCTCGACATCAGAATTGCTGCTGTTTATGGATGCAATTGTTATATTAATTGTGAACAATATGGGTGTTCACAGTAACTTTCGGCTTATTACATATTCGAGTGAGATCGTAGATGACATATTAATGCTTTGAAATTGCCCAACATTCTTTCCATTCTGCTGCTCTTAAACTTGTGGGAAGGCAAGCAGAGAAAATTGTGCATCATAAAGTGGCAAATGACAAGGATCATCATCATGCATATATGAAGGAAAGAAGATATCAGGCAAGAGGCAGCAACAAGACCACTATGCATTGTTAAGTTTGGCTCATTTAAGGTATATTGCCACTGAGGAGCAGATAAGAAAGAGTTACCGTGAGACTGCTGAGAGGTATCATCTCGACAAGCAGGCTGCGCTGCTTCTTCAGGAGGAAACTGAAGCTGCAAAAGAAGCAAACAAGGTTGAAACATACAAAGTCCTAATAGAGATCCATTGAAACGAGGGATTTACGACTCTACAGATGAGTTTGATGATGATATTCCAATTGATAGTGCACCGAAAGACTTCTTCATGAGGAACGGGAGATGGTCAGTTAGCCAACCAATCCCGTCTTCTGGCAATGAGCAAAGCTCAATAGAGGATGTGGATAACTTTTATGATTTCTGGTATAGCTTTAAAAGCGGGAGAGGGTTCCCACATGCTGATGAATTTGATCTCGAGCAAGCCGAGCCTCGTGATCACAAGAGGTGGATGGAGAGGAAGGAAGAATATGCACCCTTGTTGACAATGCCTATATAAGAGATCCGAGAATACAAAAAATAAAGGAAATGGAGAAAGCCGAGAAGCAGAGGAAAAAAGAGATCCAAGAATACAAAAATGAAAGGAAATGTATAAAGCCTTGCAGGAGGAAGAAGGTGCTAAAGAGGAGATGAGTCGAAAAGAGGAGGAAGGGAAGCAGGCGGCCGAAACTGCTTTACAACAGAAGAAAAGATAAAAAAGTGAAAGAAAAGAAGCTTGTGTGCAAGAAAAGGACTCGTCTTCAAACAGTTTCAGCAACTGTTGCCTCCCAATGTATGCTTGGCATCCGTGACAATGATGTAGAAACTCTTTGCATGTCACTTGATATAGAACAGCTGAGGGATTTATATGGGAAGATGAAGAGTAGAGAAGGGAGAGCGCAAGCAGAAGCTCTAAGAGAGGCTTGTGGATATAGTAATAATTTGGAGGGCACAGAGCAAACTGAGAGGAAGAGTCCACAAGCAAATGGAAGCGCTCTATTGAGAAGAAAGAGAAACCTTGGGGTACAGAAGAGATTGAGCTTCTGAGGAAAGGAATACAGAAATCCGAGTACATTGGCACGGGAAGATCTGTGGAAGAAATTTTGAAGGCAAGGAAAACAGTTCTCCTTCAAAAGCCTGATTCTGCCAAAGCATTTGATTCATTTATACCTACAGAAAACAATGCAGAGGCTAAAAGTGAAGATGATGATGCAACAACTGATGCAAATGAAGATGCTCGGTCTACTGTTCAAGAAAGAGCGACGGGACTGAATTGCTACAGCTGTTCCACGGAAGACAATAATTCAGTGCAAGAAACAATTTGCATGCATGAAAGAAAGAAAGAAAGAAAAGTTTAGAAACAACAGGAGTGCAGTATGAGTATGTGGTTGAGGTTGAGGTTGAAACCCAATTCTTTTGTCAGAGGTTGGAATTGCTATAGCTAAATTATGGTCCACCCTCTTTAGTCTACTCCATATAGGTTAATATCATGGAGAGGAGATTTTTGGGGAAGTCCAATCCAATACAATCAATATATGGATGGATAGTATATATTTAGAGAGTGGTCTTTACTTGGCATTGAATTCTCTGTTTGATTTTGACCACTATTGTTACATCCATCAGTAATCCAAGTACCCCTAGGCAGCATGCATGCTTAATGGACGAGTTTAATGTATTTGGCATATTAATTAATTATACAGGTCACTAAATCAAAAACATGTTAATTAATCCAATAAAACCAAATTCAGTTTGTTTAAATTATATTTTAGTGTAAGTTGAACTTGGCATATATGTGGTGACAGAAGAAAATGCATACAAGTCATGGATGAGTCCATCTGTTTCTGAATTCATCCTCATGTGTTAGTGTCACTCAAAATATAATCTTACTTCCTAATTAATGACCAACAAACAATGGTATTTATCGGTGGGAACGGAACTGGAGCACAATGAGTCACAGTCACTTAATGTGCTTACTAGTATGGCCCCAAGGGGAGGGAGCATAAAATAAAATTAAGAATGTTGAGGACCCTAACTATGTGAAAAGAACTGACGACTAGATGACCAATTTCATCTTCATTCTGGCCATCAGAAACATATATATAGTTATATACAAAATTCAAGCCTTGGTTTTTCAGAAGACAACACAATTCAAATTCCGCTGAGATTGTAGGATAAATTGGTCAAACAAGTTTACAGAGGAACAAAATTGATTCAAACGAGAGTGCATATGGGACAGACACAAGGAAGGAGATTTATTATATCTACATAAACAAAATAAAAAAATGAAGAAGAATAAGTTTTCAGGACTCACATTGTATAACCAGCTAGGCTAAAGCTATGTTTTGAGTTGTGTGTCCCTATCAGTCATCAATCATATTAGACAAAGTATTTACTTGCTTTGGTTTCATCTTTAACATGGCCTGCAATGCACAGATAATAACAATATTAGCTTAGCATAAGAAATGACGAAATGTAAATACTCGGTTTAGAATAAAGCTTCTTCGTTCAGCATGAACAAGGCTCATCTCCAAGGATACCCGAATATGCTTGCCCAGACTCGGTACTAGAGATATGCTTGCTTGGATTTACCACCACCTTCTTCCTAAAATGTCTAAACATCATCAACAAATAAAAGAGAATTCTATGAATTTCTGTTATTTACATCCTTCCTCTCCTCTCTGTCACTTGAGTCACTAGAAATAGCCTGTATCATATATTTCAAGTTTATACCTCAAAAAGGCATTGCATTGCAACTGATTCTTTTTCCCTCCACGACTCTCAAAAACATCTCACACATCTTTCACATTGTGGAGCACAAGGAATTCTGTTGCAAAAATAAGCAATTAAATTTAAACAAGACTGCCCACTTTTGTACAACTTTTCTGCATTTCCTTTGTCACATTCTTTCAGGCACGGTATCATACTAAAGAGGCAAAGAGAGAACGTTAACAACATAAATCATGTCCAAAATACAAGTCCAGAGGGTGGTGGTTTTCCAAGATGCATCCCGAGTTCTTAGTCTGAGTGCAATCAGATGGGTCCTGCAGGGCTTATCACTTAAGCCCGGAGATGAGCTGACACTTACGGGAATTCTTCACCAGGTTAATAATCCTAGTACGTTATCTTTCATCACAGCTGGGAAAATGTGTAAGGTTTCATGCCTATTTTCTTAGATAAAGAAGAGCAGTAATCAAAACAACATTAACTGAGATGATGAGGATGATGATGATGATCTATTAACTGATTCCACTCTTAACTTTTACTCTCTCTAAAACATCTTTCTTTTCAGTGGGGTACAAAAGCAAGGTGGACAGTTCAATATTTGGACCCAACTGTAAATTTGTACAGGAAGAGGTTGCCAAGAAGATGGAAGAGTATCAGAACAACGAGGAGATTATAGAAATCTCTCACCAATGTGAAAAAGAGCAGGTTTTATTCAAATTTGCAGCAAATGTATTGTTAATGACTATAAAATTGACTTTTAGTCTAGAGATCAAAATATGTAACCTCAAAATGCACCTTGCAATAGAGGCCTGACAGCAATGTCTAGTAAGCAAACCCTCTGCAAAACTACACGGCCAGGTATTAAGGTAGTATGTGTGTGTGTAGTAATTTCAAATGGCACCCCCTTGCTGAACTAACACGGTATAAGAGTTATCCGTCGATCTCAAGTTCCAAAACCTAACACTACTTTTTGGGCTTCACTAATATTATGTTATACTTGACTAGTTATTTATGTCTTCCAGATTATATTCCATACAGAGGTGCAAGTAGGACCATCTGCAAGAATGGTTGCTGTAAGAACTGCCAAAAGTCTAGGGGCAACATGGGTGGTGCTTGACAGGTTTGTCAAATTAAATGTTCAATTTATAGGTCCAAAATTATACACAAAGTTGTAAATATCCCGTCTTTTAGTTTTCCCTGCACATCTAACCATAATATAACTAATAATGTATGTTTAGCATTGTAAGATCTTAAATCAAACCAACAATTTATTTTTCACATGCCAAAAAGAAAATATTGACAAAATAAATAACGGAAAGGATATGTAATCTGCAATACGTATACAGCCAGCTGAAACAACATAGTGAAAGAAATTAAAGATGATTACAAACTCAAACTCCATTTGCTCCTTTGTGTATCATTTCTCTGAAGAAATGTAGCTTATGCAAGATGATTAAAAGTTCGTGTTGCTGACTATTATGTTTTGCTGAATATTTTGTTTTTATGGCATCCTTGGTCAGGCACATGAAGAAAGACATAAAGTTTTTCATGGAAAGGCTTCCGTGTGGAATATCCAGGATAAAACGGAATGACACAATAGAAGAGTTGAGAGGGCCTAAAGCAATTGAAGACCTGGTAGTATCATATGATGAAATGATACCAGTAAATGTCAAACAAGAGCTTATTCGTAAGAGTAAGTAACTAATAGCATAGTAGTAATCAATGAAGTCAAAAATTACATGGCTTTTTATCTGAACATTTTAGGAAAGTGAAGCAACCATTTTGCATCAATTAACACATTAGTTGTGTTACAGATCTGAGTCTGAAAGATTAAGGGTATTTAATTGTGAATTCTAGTTTGCGGAAGGCATACAGTTTACTTTGACTATACATATTCATATGTTATATGGATGGCATCTTTCAGAATCACCAAATCCCCATAAAAGCAGAATAGACAAGCAACAAGGCGGAGACAGTAGTGGAGAATCTCCATGGTCTAACTCTGGGAAATCTAGTTCCTCCTTCAAGACTTCATCGAGCGAGCAGCATTCATCTTCGTATTCGACTTCAAGTCTGGTTAACCCGGGAGGTTTGAGTTCAGAAGGGTTTACTGAGGCAAAGGACTCCCCCTTGAATTTTCAAGAGGAAGGGAACACTACAACCACAGAGCAAGAAACAGAAAATGAGCAGTCCCCAGAAAGTCACAAGGAAGGGCATAGTTCAAGCAGTCCAGATGAACAACCAAAGCAGAATGGGAACTGCAACAATGATTGGATTGGAGGACCAGATGAGGTGTTTAAAAATTCTGAATGCTCAATTTGCGAGAATAAACGGCCAAAGATTGGATGGAAGAGGGACTTCACCTACGCAGAGCTCCATGCTGCTACAGATGGATTTTCCGACAAGAACTTTCTATCAGAAGGTGGTTTTGGATCTGTCTTCAGAGGACAATTGGATGGGTTAAAGATTGCAGTAAAGCAACATAAAAATGCAAGCTTCCAAGGTGAAAAGGAATTCAAATCTGAAGTTCATGTGCTCAGTAAAGCTAGACATGAGAATGTGGTTATGCTACTGGGGTCATGTTCAGAAGGAAGCCACAGACTCCTTGTTTATGAATATGTTTGCAACGGATCACTGGACCAACACCTATCTAGTAAGAGAGGCGTAAACTACAAATAACATTGACGTTCCTCAGATTTTCTGCAGCTAAAACTATATTTTGTTGTATGGTGCAGAACATGCCCGTGAACCACTAAGTTGGGAAAAGAGGATGAAAATTGCTCTAGAATCTGCCAAAGGTCTAAAGTATTTGCATGACAATAACATCATCCACAGAGATATGAGACCAAATAACATTCTCGTCACCCATGATCACGAATCAATGGTAATGTATCATTAAGATGTGTAAATTTAATCATTTGAAATCCAACATACCTTATTAACTTAGTGAAGCAGATATAAGGAATCAATCTAGGCCACAGTAGGCTGAACTATCTGATTTCAATGCTCAACCTTGTTAGTTGGGTGTGACTCTTCCCTTTATATACACCCTTTTATTTCCCTCTCATGATTATCGTGTGGAACTCATTCTCCTTCACTCTTGCATGCACATAAGCCTTCCTTTACTTCAACCCCCCTCACGTGTAGCATTTTCTAGAGTTCGCAGAGGGCATAGGCATGGGGAGACTCACAGTTCCAGACCCAAATCAACTTGCATTGATACCATGTAAATTTGATCATATAGATCAGGTTGAGCTCCACCAGTAAAATGGCATTCTTCCCTTTATACACACCTTTTTATTTTAATTCTTCCCATGTGGGTTTAACACTTTCCCTCTCATGCTCGTGTACACGTGGAACTCATTTACCCGCATGCTCATCTACCATGGGCCTGAACTTCAACAATTTTGTACTTACTATAATGTTTTAGTCCCTCATATATTTCAGGATTGACGATATTGCTGTTAGAAAAATCAAATTTTGGAAATGTGAATCTAAATGTTTTTACTCTAACATGCATTAGACTAATTTATTGCATCAAGACTCATCTAACTTGTAAGTATATCAGCTAGGAGATTTTGGTCTGGCAAGAACTCAACATGAAGATTCAGATCACTCGTCAGATACAAGAGTTGTTGGAACTTTGGGATACTTGGCACCAGAATATGCAGAATGTGGAAAAGTGTCAACCAAGACAGATGTTTATTCCTTCGGGGTGGTTCTACTACAGCTGATTACAGGAAAGACAACAACAGACAAAATACTAAATGGGAAAAGTCTTGTTGGATGGGTAACATTTTTCACAACCACATATATATATATATAACTTTGTAATTTGCATATCTACCAATCAGCCTCATAAACATAAATGCTAAGAAATTCTTTTACGTTCCCTAAATTTTGAAGGGTTATCTTACCCTACTTACCATTTCTTTTGCAGGCGAGACCATTATTGAAACAAAGAAACTATCCAAGTCTGATTGACAAGAGAATTCTAGACTCCCATGACGTCCACCAACTCTTCTGGATGGTCCGAGTAGCAGAAAAATGTCTTAGCAAGGATCCTATAAAGAGAGTAACGATGGATAATGTAAAATATCACCATTAAAGTGTTTCCACACAATTATGAATGCACTATATATGAACTTACTTTGTACCAGGCCATGGCCTTGACAAGCTAGCATTGCTCATTTTCTGCTTGATATAATTGCAGGTGGTTTATGCTTTAGATAACATAAGGCAAGGCAACACCATTTGCCACATGAGTGAGTTCTCCCCGGCGCAATCTGACTCAATCAGCAGCAGCAGTCTTGATGGAAGCATCGGTACGGACACGACATCCACAACTAAAACTAGTCAGACGAGTGAAAGCGTTGTATCGTTGCCCCCGACAAACATCATTTCATGCGAAAGCTCGAGCTCATCGGCAGGTATACGAGAATCAAACTTTGGGAGGAGAAATATTGGTAAGAAAAAGAGAGATAAGCCAAAAAGTAGACCGAAAATATGTTACGATTCGATGGTTGAGTAGCCACAAAATTCTAGTTAATTGCCGTCACAATTTTGTCATGGCTCAACGGAGACTTCTATGTTCTATACTTCTATTTTGGTAATAAAGCCCTTAGAGCTTCTAGTTTAACACTATGCTCTTCGCTGAACTAAACAACAAAGGATCAAAGCGATATCAAGAAGGAAAGGTCAGGATCATGTTTTGGTTGAACTAAACTGAATCAGATTTCCAAAATGCATCAGTAGGTTTTCTATACATTCATGTTGTGATTTGCATTTTGTTTAGCAATCAAGATATGAAATAAGGTCAAATTTGCATGGAAAATCAAAATATCAATCCATAAATGATCAGCCCAAAGATCCAGAGCTCTACAACTGGTTTTCAAATTTATCAATCAATAAATGGACGACAAAATACAATCCAGAGCTCTACAACTGGTTTTCTCAGCAACCAAACGGAGAATATAAGCTAGACAATTTGAATATATATATGTGAGCGACAAGCGCAGTGACCTGACTGTACTAGCTGGCTGCTATAACTTTTGGCTGTTCCAAATTCGATGATCGAAGAAAAAGCCCAAATGAGAGAAACGACCATGCAAGGTTTTGGGAAAGAATCAGCAGAAAACCATGGCTATAAATAGGTACCAAGGGACCAATCTCAGCCACACGATTATATGACCAACGGTGAAGATGGACGCGGTGGCATTGAGGCGTAAATAAGTCGAAGTTGTAATTTCTTTTCGTCATTTAACATATACATAGGGATATATTTGTATTTTTGCTCCTCAAGCTTGTCTTCTTCCCTCACGCACCTCTTCTCCTCCGTCCGCAACCTCAACCTCCTCTCCCAGCTCTCCTCACTCAAACACATCGAGCATCTCCGCCGTCCGACTCTCGATCTCCTTCGTCCGCTGGGTCCACTCCGCCGATCTCTCAGCCGTCGGGATCGTTGTCGATGTCCCCGAACGACTCTTTCGTGAGCAAACTCGTGGCGTCGGGCCGGGGAGACAATCGGGGCTGAAGCCAGTCATGACGGTGTGGGAGAGGTTGAGGGAGATGGAGAGGGCCTGCTTGACGAAGCCGGACATGGAGAGGACGGGGCCGGACTGAACACCTGGCGCTGAACCGCCTATCCGTTCCGAATCTGAAAGCCTTTCATATAACTGAAAATCTAAAAGCCTTTCATATAACTGAAAGCCTGCAAGCCTTTCATATAACTGAAAACTTGTCCCATATAACTGAAAATCTGCAAGCCTTTCATATAACTGAAAATTTGAAAGCCTTTCACATAACTGAAAACCTGCAAGCTTTTCATATAACTAAAAACCTGCAAGCCTTTCATATAACTGAAAACTTGTAAGCCTTTCATATAACTGAAAATCTGTCCAAACAATGATGAACTACATTCGAACAGGTATCCTGAGACACATTTCATGAAATTCAAATGTATCAACTCATAAACAATTCAGATCAAGGTTTTTCCAAAATATGAAAACCTTTCATATTTTGTAACTGAAAACCTGAAAGCCTTTCATATAACTGAAAACCCTCGTTACACCAGGGGACCCCTCGTCACACCACTTCCCCGGCGGGTGTTAGTGTTTTCCTATAGAAAAATATCCGAAACCCTCGTTACACGAGGGGACCCCTTGTTACACCACTCCCCTAACGGGTATTAGTGTTTTCCTATAGAAAAAAACATGAAGCCCTCGTTACACCACTCCCCCGACGGGTATTAGTGCTTTTCTATAGAAAAACACTTGAAACTCTTGTTACACTAGGGGACCCCACGTCACACCATTCCATTTCATGAATTGTGTCTTAGAAAACCTGTTCGAACGTAGTTCTTCATTGTTTTGACAGGTTTTCAGTCATATGAAAGGTTTTCAGGTGGAGCCGCCTATCCGTTCCGAATTTGAAAGCCTTTCATATAACTGAAAATCTGAAAGCCTTTCATATAACTGAATACCTGCAAGCCTTTCATATAACTGAAAACTTGTCTCATATAACTGAAAACCTGCAAGCCTTTCATATAACTGAAAATTTGAAAGCTTTTCATATAACTGAAAACCTGCAAGCCTTTCATATAACTGAAAATCTGAAAGCCTTTCATATAACTGAAAATCTGAAAGCCTTTCATATAACTGAAAACCTGCAAGCCTTTCATATAACTGAAAACCTGCAAGTCTTTCATATAACTGAAAACTTGTCCCATATAACTGAAAACCTGCAAGCCTTTCATATAACTGAAAATCTAAAAGCCTTTCATATAACTGAATTTCTGAAAGCCTTTCATATAACTGAAAACTTGTCCCATATAACTGAAAACCTGCAAACCTTTCATATAACTGAAAATTTGAAAGCTTTTCATATAACTGAAAACCTGCAAGCCTTTCATATAACTGAAAATCTGAAAGCTTTTCATATAACTGAAAATCTTAAAGCCTTTCATATAACTGAAAACCTGCAAGCCTTTCATATAACTGAAAACTTGTCCCATATAACTGAAAATCTGAAAGCTTTTCATATAACTGAAAACCTGCAAGCCTTTCATATAACTGAAAACTTGTCCCATATAACTGAAAATCTACAAGCCTTTCATATAACTGAAAATTTGAAAGTCTTTCACATAACTGAAAACCTGCAAGCCTTTCATATAACTGAAAACCTGCAAGCCTTTCATATAACTGAAAATTTGTCCAAACAATGAAGAACTACATTCGAACAGGTTTTCTGAGACACATTTCATGAAATTCAAATGTGTCAACTCATAAACAATTCAGATCAAGGTTTTTCCAAAATATGAAAACCTTTCATATTTTGTAACTGAAAACCTGAAAGCCTTTCATATAACTGAAAACCCTCGTTACACCAGGGGACCCCTCGTCACACCACATCCCCGACGGGTATTAGTGTTTTCCTATAGAAAAATACACGAAACCCTCGTCACACGAGGGGACCCCTCGTCACACCACTCCTCCGATGGGTATTAGTGTTTTCCTATAGAAAAATACTCGAAGCCCTCGTCACACGAGGGGAACCATCGTTACACCACTCCCCCGACGGGTATTAGTGTTTTCCTATAGAAAAATACACGAAACCCTCGTCACACGAGGGGTCCCCTCGTGTATCTGAAAGCCTTTCAGATTATGAACATGGACATGAAAGCCTTTCAGATTATGAATATGGACATGAAAGCCTTTCAGATTATGAACAAATTGAGTCCTTACTTGTTCTGGGCTTCTTGTATCTGAAAGGTATTCAGATTTTTCTGATACAAAAATTTTGACTGATAAACTGAAAGCCTTTCATATAACAGAAAACCCTCGTCACACGAGGGGACCCCTCATCACACCACTCCCCCGACGGGTATTAGTGTTTTCTTATAGAAAAATACACGAAACCCGTGTTTTCAGGTTTTCAGTTATATGAGAGGCTTTCAGGTTTTTAGTTATATGAAAGGCTTTCAGGTTTTCAGTTATATGAAAGGCTTTCAGATTTTCATTGTTTCAAATTTCTCATATGAAATTCGTGGATCCAGATCTGGGCACTTCTTCGAGGCGGTCCAGCGCCAGGTGTTCGGTCCGACCCCGTCCCATCCATATCCGGCTTCGTCGAGTAGGCCCTCTCCATCTTCCCCAACCTCTCCCACACCGAATCGATGTCGCCGGACTCGAGCCTCCGGACGAACCTGAGGTCGGAGAGGTAGGGGCGCGAGGATGGGGAGGCGGGTCGCATTCGTTGAATCGCGGACCGGCAGATCGGATGGCGGCGCGTGGGGGCTTGGTTGTGGTGAAGGAGCCGTGTGCGGAGGAGGACGTGGCGGTGAGTGTGGCGGAGGAGGCGGAGCTGGAAGCCATGAAATTGAAGCTCAGGCACAATCGTGTGGAAGGGGTGAGAGAAATGATAGATGTGATTTATGAGGCACAATTACTAATTTACCCTTTATGAGATTTATTGAATTAAATTTGAGCATAAATTGGTTAATATTTATAGCCGTTGATGAGATTGCATCCGACGGATGGTGGAGGTCCCTTTGTACCTATTTGAAACACGGTTTCTAGCTGATTGCATCCCCAAGGTTTTGAGAGTGTTATGTTCTAATTAGGACTTCTAAAATATGAGTAATTCAAGTTGGCTGATCGAACCATACAAATACCGTACTGAGCCTCGAGCTCTTGACCATACGCAAATGAACGACCATGGCCTAGCTCAAGCCGGAAATAATAAAATTTGACACATTTTTATATCACTACAATGAACTTTTTCAAGTGTCACTTCAATACGAGAACTATTTGTATGTGTCATTTTACCCAAATGCCGTTAAAACAGATAAAAAATATACTATTTAACTTTCAAATTTTATTAAATGTCGAAAAAACTCCTTTATTTAAAAAATTTTAAAAATCAAAAAATATTTTTTTTGGAAAATTATTTTTTTAAAAGTAATGATATAGAAATAAGCTTTTAATTATTTATTTAAAAAAATATATTTTAAAAAAATTAACTCTGTTAGAAACGGCGACACTTGACACTTAAAAAAGTTCACCGTAGTAAGAAGATGAAAATGTGTCAAACTTCACCATAGTGATCATGAATTATCCAATTTTTTTTTAATTTAGTACGGAAAACTTTAGTTTTGTATCAAGTTATCTTAATGACTTTAAAATAAAAGGAAAAGTTACAATTTAATATCTAATATTTTTGAAAATGACATAAATTCCCTCTTAAATGATATATTTAAAAAATGAAAATTAAAATGAGAAAGGTAGTCATACCTTCTTCTTCAAGATGCATCCGGTGTAGGGATGGCAAAATAATCCGAACCCGACGGGTACCCGACCAACCCACCCCGATCTGAACGGGTAAAACCCGAAAAATTTCAAGTTCGGGTCCGGGTTTTCTGAGCGGGTCTTTGGCCGGGTGCGGGGCGGGTGAGGGTTGCCCTATATCCGACCCGGGTTCAACCCGCACCCGGGCCATTTAAAAAAATATAATACAATATTTTAAAGTTACTTTAGACTCTTTGACTTTCTAAACCTGACCCACTCACTTCCCACATTTCTTTATCCTTATCTACTTAAACCTCCTCTCTCCTCCCTCCATCTTCATCACCATCCCCAGCGCTCTCTGCAACTCAACTCCTCTATTTCAAGATTCAAATTTTTTTTTACCGATTGAGAGAGAGACCCCAAAATTCAGAAAGACACCAACTTTATTAAATTTTTGGGATCATCCAGGTGTCAATCGACATGGGCAGTGAGATTCGTCACCTGGGTAGCCTCACGATTCTCTTCTTACACTCACTGCCTCTCTCAAATCTCAATCTCGCCTCACTGCCTTACTTTGAGACTTCGACGGTCGCCGCCGACCACGCCGCCTAGCTCCGTCTCTGATTCATAGGTTCTTTTGGAGTTCCCCTTCTTGATATGTATACGATGGGTTGAGAATCCACATTAGGCGTCGCTGAGGAGGTTGAGAATGAGCAGTAATGACGCTCTCAAGTCCCGATCTGGTTGCCATTGGAGACCTGAAAAGAGCTGTGTGTTTTGTCTTTTATTCTGGAGATGAATGATAATGGTTTGAAAATTGGTATGGTTGTACTGTTAAATAATGGTAATAAAATATTTAAAAAAAATTCAGTTTCAGGTTAGATCTCGAGTTTTGGGTTTCACCCGCACCCGACGGGTTTTCCGCGGGTCGGACATCCGTACAAATTGACCGGGGTTTTTACGGGTCGGGTACCCGTTGGCAATGAGCGGGTCCGGGTTGGGTCAAATCTGACCCAAACCCGACCCGTTGCCATTCCTAATCCGGTGGTTCTTCAAACTAAAAATAGGGATTCTTCAGAAATATGAGTCTATAATGAAATAATCGATTAATGGGAATTTTAATTCAAATCACTATGAGGTCAAAGAAAACTCGTTAGAAATTTGAATTAATGGGAAAGTTTGGGTTCCAAAATTCTAAATAATGATTTGAATTTGAACGAGGTCAAAGCAAATTGGTTGGAATAAAGTTTGATTTTGCTTAGAGGCGTAATCAGAGACTCGAATCATGGCTTTGGAACAAGCAATCGGTGTATTGTTCATGCTCTAGTAGTCCCCACGACTCGAAACAAGTGTCCATTAGGGAGACGACAGAGGCAAACCCAACTCAAATTCGGAGGAGAAACCCAATCTCCATCATCACCATCTACTTGTACCCCGGCGATACAACCCTGAGAACAACTCCCAAATTAAAAAATCAGACTTGATTTCTAACTAGGGGAGATGAAGAGTCGACGGGCTTGGTTCGTGGTTGGCAGTCGTATGGTGATGGCACTATTCTCTGTCCCCCACGGAGATCCCCGAATCTAAAAGGGAACGAGGTGGGAAATCCCCTTATTCGGATGGAAATGGGACGGGGACGGGATGAGGTATCGAGCCCATCTCTGTTTTAGATATCGAGTTTGTCTCTCGACATTGAAAACGGCAACATCTCCGAATTAGTGACCCTCTCGAGAATTGTTGGAAAATATAATTCAAAATTATATTAAATCCTAGTTGAATGAAATTGAAATGAATTTTATTTATTCATGAGATAAAATATTCATTATATGCATTTGATTCTCTTGAATACATATGTTACAAGACTTTCATTGTTCTAAACTACTTTGCATTAATTTGAAAAGCCTTTTGGTTGAAGGGTTGATAACTATAAATAGATAGTCATTCACTTCTAGTTTCATCTCATTTCAACACAAAGAACATGAGTTCTTGGTTCTTCTTATCCTTCTTTAGTCTCAAATTTTCTTCATAAGTATGGTGTGTTGTTACTATTAGATTGGCTATTTTAGCGGCTGATAGAAACATGTTTGTCTACATGTTGCGACATATGTTATATGTTGAATGAACAGAAAGATTTCTATCCAGAAGTAGCAACATGAGAAGTAAAACATCTTTCGAGACGAATTTCGGTGAGTTTCCAATTTTAGAAGATCTTCTAAATAGATTGCGATTCGAAATGATTCAGTCGTGTAGGAGCTTAAGGAAACTTCAAGAAGAAGATGAGCAAGGGCTTAAGAAACCCTAAAGATGAGACGATCAACTACTATAAAAGCCTAATGGCGTGCCATTAGTAGTCGCCGTTTGTGGTTTTGTAAGTGGATCTTTGGGCTGATCATTTAGAGTTCCTAAGCGTGTAGGACGAGCATGTGTGGGAAGCTGAATGTTTTAACAAAGACCGATATTTTGTGTTCAATCACTATTAAAGGAAGAGTGAGTACTTGACTGAATTGAGTTGTGTTCGCGCGATTGAAGTTTCATGCATTCATTTGAAGAACATAAACTAATCCGAGCAGAGGCGCTGCTCGAAGGGTGGAATTGAGAGAGGATCTCAGATTCAGGGGAGGCCCTAAGATACGTTATCACTTGTAACAATAGCATAAAGTGAAATGATTTGTGTGATTATCATAGGAACTTGTATGTCATGATTGGTTACAAATAGTAAAACCTTTCCACTAACAGAATACCCCCAGACGTAGATAACGTTGCACCAAACTGGGTAACCATATCTCGTATCATTTACTTTTAAGTTTTGTGCATTATTTTGATATGTGCAATAGCAAGTGTCTATTACTAAGTCTTTACATTGTGAGAGATATCTTGCAAGTAACCAGAATTTCATGGTGATAGTGCTAGTTCAAAGTCGTTGTATCCTGGGAGGTGAACGCTCGTTGATTCCAACGCCCGAGAGAGAGCAAATACACTTTAATTAAAGTGTCCAACACGCCTCGACTTATTTCCCGAGTTTGTATCGATTAATTTGTAAAGGTTCATGTATTTTTGTAATTTTCATATTTCATTAGTATTTTATAATTTATTAATTTCCGCAATTTGTTAATATTATTGAATAATACCCAGCAATCTTAAAGTGTATCGTTCTCTTAAGGTTTAACAGGTTGTAGATTCGAGAAAGTTCATATTTTGTTTTATGAAATTTTGAAGTTTTCAATTTTATAATACTAATGATTTCATTATATCTTGTAGATATGAAAGTTGGAAAACATGAAACTTTTTGGATATAAACAACAAGTTTTTGTCTTCGGTCCAATTTTGAAGAAATTATTGAAATCAAGAGCTTGGTGATGGAGCAATAAGTTTGCTTGCCTAATTAATCTTATGAAAAATATTGGACAATATGTCAATATGGCTTAAGCCGGGAATGTACCTTTGGGTTTTCAAGTGGGTTTAAGACACGAGTGTCTACCACTAATATATCGATTTTTGTTTTGATAAGATATGTCAAATGTTTTGAATGATTTGTTGGTTTCATCGTTGAACGAAAACGACAAAAGATGGTTGTCACATTTGATTCACCATGTATGGTACACAAAGAATCCCAATATTGCAAGAGGAAGAAATTGATCATGTTGTACTCAAAACTATATATTGTATAGTTTTGATATTATTTGTAAAATATGTACCATGAAATACAAAAGATCGTGAATGATCAATAAGAAATGAAATATGTCGAAGGATTTGAAAAGATTATTAATTTAATTTTTGAAAAAAGATGAGAAAAGATGGCGAACATATTAAGTTTACCAAATATTGTAAATGAAGAATTTCAAAAGTAAAAGAGAAGAAGTTGATTCTCATGTACTTGAAAACTAGTTATTGAATAGCTTAGTATTACTTGTAAACGTTCATCGTACAAGAACAACCATTTTAATACTTATATCTTATACAAATAATGGAAACAACCATTAGGAATGATCAAACATATATGTGTTGAGCAGTGTCAGTAAATAACTACGCTTGTGTTTACATTGTAAATAAAATGTGTTTCGATTCTCATTAACATGTGCTTTTATAATTTAAAATGTGATTTCCCATAACCCAAAATGAGTGTTTTTGTAACCTATAACGCGTCCTTCCATTATGTGTTACATATGTTACCATTTTGCATGACTTGTGATTCCACCATATATTTTTCTTACACACGATTAACTTTAGGTCATCAAATGAAAAGTATATATATAACAAAGAGGAAGAAAAATATTTTTGGAAAATAAGTTTTCTTGAAGACAAGTTTTTTTATTTTATTTTATAAGAGGGCTTTCTTTTTATTTATTTTTTCCTAATGTTCTAGCTTGAGATCTATATAATAGGGTAGAGATAACATAAAGAGTATCGAATAAGAATTGAGTATCGTCTTGTATTGAGCCTAAGGCCGAAGAGAATTAGGTTTCTCAAATTACTGGAATATTATCAATAAATATATTATATTATTATTTTTTATTTTTTATTTCTTATATCTTATATCTTTTATGTTCAAGATAATACACTCAGGGTGTATCAATTGGTATTAGAGTATCGATATGGGAACTAGGAAGATGAGTACCTTGTATTCAAGTCAGAAGAGCGTCTTCGAGAAGATGCTTGTACAATTATAAGATATGAGGACTCAGATGATCGAGTCAAGACACAACGCAGAGGTCGAGAAGCAACATTTGAAACAAAAGCAAGCCATTAAAGCGAAGCTAAGATTATGAAACAACATCATATGGCGTGTACGAGACTTGTTTATAGCCGAACCTTTCAATAATAGCTACGAACGATTCTTGAACGGAACCATCAACTTGATGGAAGAAGAAAAAACGAGAAGAAGGAATTGGATTCCAAGGGAGCATATTCAACACCGTCTCTAAATCTGATATGGGCGGTCCAACCACGAGAAATTGGGATCTCCTTATTTGATGGTGACTATCAAGACAGATGGATCTTCAAATTTGCACATGATGGTCACTCAAATCCCGAGGCAAGAGATATAACAACATGTTAAGTTCTCCTTAATATAAATTGGTAAGGGACATTAAGACCCGAAGGATCAAGCTCTACCGTACATGGGTTAGGAAAATGGGCCACAAGAATTGGCACCTCCTTATACTAATCAGGACACCTTTAGGACAAGGTGAAAGTGGGACGGCCGGTAATGTTACAGGTCAGCAAATAAAAAATAAATATATTTTATTCAACAAAGAGTAAGGAAAATATTTCTTGAAAAATAAGTTTTCTTTAAGACAAGTTTTTTTCTTTCCTTTTATTTCATAAGAGGGCTTTCCTTTTATTTATGTTTCCCTAATGTTCTAGTTTGATATCTATATAATAGGGTAGAGACAACATAAAGAGTATCGAATAACAATTGAGCATTGTCTTGTATTTAGCTCGAGAGTGGAGAGAACCATGTTACATCGACATGTTATACATAAACAGAAAGACAGTTGCAAACTTGATTAATCTAAAAATTTCCCCAAATGACAAGCGCTTACAAAAACAATACAAAAAAAATTCACAGAAGATGGTTAATTGTTTTATGTGATGCTTGCATTATTTAATCACACTGGTTATACAGTATAACCCGACATGTTATACACAGTACATCTACATGTTGTACATAAACAGAAAGACATATGCAACATCTTCTTCGTCGCTGTCATCTTCGTCGTCATCATCTTCTGCACCTCAGATTTGTTGTTGTACCTGAAAGAAAAAACTCTAAATCAAAAATCAAAAATCAATAGCAATATGATGATAAAAAAACCTAGATTGGATTCAAATCGGCTTAAATAAAAAAGCAACAAATCAAAACTCTAAACCTACTAAATTGATATAAGCTCAAATCGAAAATCGCGCGACTTATCGAGACTTGACAACCGAATTGAAGACAAAAACGATCACGTAACACCATCTCTTAAAAATCGAGATCAAAATCAAGTGCGAAAACGAAGTCAAAATCTCTTTCCAACCAATACAACCTCGCGATCGTTGTTCTGAGAAACCAAACCGTCACATATTGTATCAGGTCTTCTGCGCAAAATGACTCAACTACCTCGGCTTCTCCGTTTTTCATTGTTAAGTTGGTATCAAATATGTCCGCGCCAGGTGTTGCAATCATGTCGCACGCGCAAAAATCAGACGGCTGAGGCAGTGTTTGGAAGTTTGGACATTTTTCTCTAGTTTGTATTTGATATCTACTATATATATATATATAGTGAAGCATTCCATCGAGAACCAAATGGTTCGTGAGAACGTGAGAATAGCTAACATTCACTTATTTCCGATGGACATTCACTTATTTTCAATGGGTATACATTTTTCGCTGGACATCCACTTATTTTCCATGAACATTCAATTTCATTGGATATAACATTTCCCATTGGACATTCACTTATTTTCGATGGCTATTCACTGATTTTCAATGGACAAACTCTATTCTCACGTTCTCACAAAAGAGTTGTGTTCTCACATGATTTGTCCTCTCTCTCTCTCTCTCTATATATATATATAAGGGACAAATCAGGTGAAAACCAAACTCTTTTGTGAGAACATGAGAATTAACTTTGGTCATTGAAAATAAGTGAATGTCCAACGGAAATAAGTGAGTGTCCAATGAAAATGGTGATATTCAATGAAAATGAATGTTCAATAGAAATAGTGAATGTTCAACATAAAGACTTTGGCCATCGAAAATAAATGAATGTCGAATGAAAATAAGTTATTGTCAGTAGTTCTCATGTTCTTACACCACAATTAGTTCTCAGCCGAATGCTTCCCTATATATATAGTGATGCACTCCAATACAAACTCACCCAAAATGTCCAAACGTCCAAACCAATGTATAACCGTCAGATCAGAGACACTCGTTATCTTAAATTGCGACACATGGCAGTTATACAACGTTTCCCTACATGTTATATATTGTTTCAATTTTGCACATGTCCAACATGTTATACAACATTGCATTACATGTTTACATAATTATACAACATTACACTACATGCTATACAATTTGGACATTTTCCCTTAATTTGTATTTGATACCTACTATATATATATATATATATATATATATATATATATAGGGGACAAATCAGGCGAGAACCAAACTCTTTTGTGAGAACATGAGAATTAACTTTGGTCATTGAAAATAAGTGAATGTCCAACGGAAATAAGTGAGTGTCCAATGAAAATGGTGATATTCAATGAAAATGAATGTCCAGTAGAAATAGTGAATGCTCAACATAAAGACTTTGGCCATCGAAAATAAATGATAATGAAAATAAGTGATTGTCAGTAGTTCTCATGTTCTTACACCACAATTAGTTCTCAGCCGAATGCTTCCCTATATATATATATATATATATATATATATATATATATATATATAGCGATGCACTCCAATACAAACTACCAAAAATGTCCAAACGTCCAAACGAATGTATAACCGTCGGATCAGAGACGCTCGTTATCTTAGATTGCGACACGTGGCAGTCATACAACGTTTCCCTACATGTTATATATTGTTTCAATTTTGCACATTTCCAACATGTTATACAACATTGCATTACATGTTTACATAATTATACAACATTGCACTACATGTTATACAATTTGGACATTTTTCCTTAATTTGTATTTGATACCTACTATATATATATCATAATCACTTACAAAACCATTTTTATCATAGGAGAATTCATATAAATACTATTGCCTATACATCTTTCTCAAATATGCACCTCTTAATGTTTTTTTTGGGAGATTAGTCGAGAATATTCTTAACTTACTTTACTTTGTTCTATTTATTTCAAATTAACATTGTTATTTTTTAGTGTAAATGACTAAAATAACCTTATTTATTTTTCAAATTTTCAAAAGCCTGTTATTGATTTTTTTTGAAGAAATTGAAATATTCATAAAATGAAGATAGATCAACGATTAAAATCTAGAGCCCAACGATCTTAAACCTAACCAGTATGATAATTGGCTAAATTGGAAGAAGAGATAAAAGGTATCGCTTACCTTATTTAGAGAATGCTTGTCAACGAGCTTTTTAACATTGGAGATGACTGGCAGAAACTTGGATAAGAGCGAACTCTCAGAGTACGATGAGTTCTCGAACCCAAACAATGAATCAGAATTGTGGGAAATTGACAAGTAAAGTTGGAGAAACAGGAATCAATGGAAAATGGCAGTTTAATACACTTAAATATAGATCATTTTCGTTTGACTATACATAATTTAGCTTTTAGCATGCGCAAGACCCTCACTATTTCCATTTTCTAGTTTAGTAAAATTTGTTAAGAATTTAGCATATTCCATTAATATTTTAAAAATGACAAATATACTCCTTATCAAAATTTAGACAAAAATCAAATATTAATTTAATGTAAAATGAAACTATACCCCCCAATATGAAACTAAATTAAAGGAGTATAATTTTCTTTTTCAAAACTAAATAATAATTAAAATAAAAACTAGGATTAGGTCTTCCTACTTCCTAGACCATAACGATGAAAAAAGAAATTCAAATCTAGGAATCCCTAATCTCTTGCATTTACGGAGCTGGAGTAGTGGTGCCACAACTGGAAATCATGCACGTTGGATTTAGATTTCGATAGAGAGTTTTAGATGCTGTTGTTGGGTCTGATGTATATGATGCTAGAGTTTAATCCCTCTGTCGCGACACTGCTCGTCGGAGTCTTCTCCAAGGCATGGGGCAGTGATGAGGACTTGGATGACACTAAGACCAACTCCGACGTCGAGCGTCGACTTTATGAACCTCGAATAGTTATGGTTCACTCTATAGGGTCTGTCTGTTGGGAAACAAGGGATCT
The DNA here is from genome assembly GCA_963920655.1 of Geranium rotundifolium. Classification (NCBI taxonomy): domain Eukaryota; kingdom Viridiplantae; phylum Streptophyta; class Magnoliopsida; order Geraniales; family Geraniaceae; genus Geranium; species Geranium rotundifolium. Next base: position 14,083,988 of record OY987323.1, read on the forward strand.
CATTCATGCGCAGCGGAAGTAAATACAAATTTTTTTAACCCCGTTTCCTAACAAGTATCTACTGCATGTTCAAGCTTAACTGATGAAATGGTTAGATACTTTCAATTACCTCTTGTAAATCCGACTTTACCAAACCTTTGAGAGTGCACAGATTTTTCATGAAACCAAATTCAATTTGGATAGCCTACGTATCTTCTCCACAATAATTAAAGTCTGCGTAGTTCGATTCTAGCGTCTCCTTCAGAATGAGCTCTCTACTGGTATTCACGCGAACAAGTCTTTATCGAAGCTTTGACGAAGTTTAATCTATTAGAATTAATCTTCTCAAATCATATCTAATTAACTACTGATCAGATCTTGAATTTTAGGAGAATTGCTAATGTTGCGAATCTAACATTAAGTTTAAACTAAACTGTTGCAACATATATATAGGTTTAGGGTTAGGATCTTGTTTCCAATAAATCCTACCATTTTCAGAGTTTACAAACTCTTAAAATACCCAACATTCGTGCTGCGTAATTTTCTTTTCCTTATTGGTTTCTGTAGTTACGACGTTTTTCGAAGATTGGCTAATTTTGAAGGAACTGAAGAAACATGTTACAAAGAATGTCGAAACATCTTCTACGACATCTTGTGTGACATTGTTGACGGCATCTCGGCAAGCATCCTGATTGACAGAAATCAGGAAAGTGGAGATTCGGCAGTGCAGCAAGAAAACGATTAGGAAAGTGCAGAACGACTCCTAATCTGAAAAGAAGAAAGACGGTGATTAAGAGGAAACCCATTAGGGTTAGTACTCATCCACGATTGCTATAAAAGCTTAGGCTACCCCCTTAGTAATCGTGTGGTTCTTTATTTGTTTCCTAGCATCAATTTGCAAGGTTCTTAGACGTGAAGGTTTGCGGGCTAAGAAATTGCAGATTGTGCTTAGGACTATGTGTATCACATAACTATAGAGAGTTAGGTGATTGAGGGTTTACTGAAGTCGTGAGTTGAAGACCTCACGCAACCACCAAGCTTGAAGAAGACTTGAAGACGACAGAGCAAGGCGATTGCTCGAAGAGTGGAATCAAGACGTTCTTGGATTCAGGGGGAGACCCTGAGATAGATTGCACTGTAAGACGTAGCATAAAGTATAGATCTAGGAGGGATCACATGTACTTGTATGTTCTGACGGATTACTGATAAGTGAAATCTTTCCACTAGGCTGAGAGCCCCCAGACGTAGGTGACGTTGCACCGAACTGGGTAAACAATCTGCCGTGTCATTACTTAGAGCTTTATATTTACTGTCCTGCTTTATCTACGCAAGAAGTCAGACACAACGTTATAGCATTCTGTGTAACATTGTGTGTGGCATCTTGCTCGACTAGCTGATCAGAATTTCACTTGGTATCAGAGGAGGCACCTATAGCTTTAGGTGACTTCCTAAACAAATATTTTGATCAAAGATGGACAATACCCGAGAAGGAGGATCCATAAATCGACCACATGTTCTAGACGGAAGCAACTATGGCTATTGGAAGGCTCGAATGTGTGCCTTCATGAAGTCACTAGACAACAAGACATGGAAGGCTGTACTCAATGGTTGGAATGCACCCCAACTCAGTGACAGTGATGTCAATCCTATCGGCCCAAAACCAGAAAAAGACTGGACCGATGATGAAGATGAAGAATCACTGGGAAATTCTCGAGGTCTGAATGCTATCTTCAACGGTGTTGACAAGAACGTGTTCAGACTAATCAACACATGCACAACTGCCAAATCAGCATGGGACATCCTGGCCGTAGCATATGAAGGAACAACTAAGGTTAGAGAACAGAAACTGCAATACTTGACTACAAACTTCGAAGCCCTCATCATGAAGGAAGACGAATCAATTGCAGATTTCAATGTTCGCATTCGCGATCTAGCCAATGAATCCTATTCTCTGGGAGAACCAATGTCTGATGAAAAATTGGTAAGAAAAACCCTACGTGCTCTTAGCCCTAGGTTCAAGATGAAGATCACAGCAATTGAAGAAGTTCATGACCTCAAGGTCTTGAAATTTGATGAGCTGATGGGGTCTCTAATGACCTATGAGTTGTCTCTACCCAACATCGACAAAAGGAACAAAGGAGTTGCTTTCAAGAGCTCAACACACAAGCAACCAGATCCTGAAGATTCGGATTCTGATGAAGACATCGAGGCTACAATGGCTCTTCTCACAAAAAAATACAACAAAGCCATGAGAAGATTTAGTCGAATGGGTGGACGGAATGTCACAGCAAATGCCAGAAACAATGCTCCACAAAAAGCTCAAGCTGGAGGTAGTCTAGACAGACCAAACAGGAGTGGGGAAGAAAACAAAAACAAAGGACTTCAATGTCATGAATGTGAAGGATTCGGCCACCTCCGTAGAGAATGTCCAAATTTCCTCAAACAACAAAAACGAGAATACAATGCCACTCTATCAGATGATGACAATGAAGATAGTGGATCTGAAGAGGTAAGCAATTTTGTTGCATTCACTACTACTACTCCTACATGTAATGTTGATAATGCTGTCGACATCAATAATGATCCAACTCCAAATGAGAATTGGACTAAAGAGCAACTAGTCGAGGCATACAAAGGCTTGCACACCAGATGGATCAAGGAAACTCTGATACTTGATCAACAAGGCGAAAGGATCATTAGTCTTACCAACGACAAGTCTAGATTTCTAGAGATGATCGTGGAGCTGAAACGAGAAATCACCAGACTTAATGGAGAAATTAGTCTCATGACTAAATCGGTAAAGATGATGAATCCGAGCACAGAAAGCCTTGACAAGATTTTATCAGTGGGAAAACAGTCCAAAGATACGACGGGACTAGGGTACACACATGCTGTCCCCTCAACAACAGGGACAAAGTTTGTCCCACAACAAGCCTTGGCTGACATGAAACAACAGGATACCCCAACTCATCCTACAGGACGACCTACAACAAAAGCCACAACAACGTCTACAACCTGTTCCTGTCAAGAAACTGTCAGAAGACATCCTCCACACAGACAACAAAGCTACAGAAGACCAGCTTATCAATATCAATGGATATGTCATTACTGTGGTCAACCAGGTCATATCAGACCTTTTTGTTTTCAACTTCTTAAGAGGAAGCAAGCTCAGAAATATCAAAGGCATCTCCCATCTCTTCCGAAGACAACTCGCCTTGAATGGAAACCTAAGAACCTGACCTATCGAGCTAATGTTGCATATACTTCATTAAGTGCTTCAACGAACAAGGACTGGTATCTCGACAGTGGATGCTCTCGACACATGACAGGTACTCCAGAGTTCCTCTCCAATCTTAAATTATATACAAACTGCTTTGTTAAGTTTGGAGATGGGATCCGAGCTCGAATCATTGGAAAAGGAGTGCTCAAGCATCCAGAAGCCACCTGTCTGACTGAAGCATTACTTGTAGAAGGACTTAAAGCAAACCTGATTAGCATCAGTCAAATCTGTGATCAGGATTTGGTTGTGAAATTCACTAAAGAAGTCTGTATAGTTAACAACATCAATCAGGTCACTGTTCTACAAGGAGTTCGCTCGACAGACAATTGCTATATCTGGTCTCCCGAGACACATACCGACGCAACCAAGTGCCTTGTCTCCAAAGCAGAAGAAACCAAACTATGGCATCGAAAGCTTGGACATCTAAACCTTAGAAGTATGCAAAAGGCAATCTCAGAGCAGGCTATCACCGGAATCCCAAACCTAAAAATAGTTGAAGGAAAAATCTGCGGTGAATGTCAGATTGGAAAGCAAACCAATATGTCACACAAGAAGCTTCAGCATATCACCACCTCTCGAGTACTTGAGCTGATACATGTTGACCTCATGGGACCAATGCAAGTTGAAAGTCTTGGAGGAAAACGATATGTCTTTGTATGTGTAGATGATTACTCGCGATACACTTGGGTTGACTTCCCTCGTGACAAATCAGACACCTTCTCGATCTTCAAGAATCTATGCATCCAAGTCCAACGAGAAAAAAGAGAGACAATTGGCAAAATCATCCGCCTTCGTAGTGATCATGGTCGAGAGTTCGAAAACAGCAAGTTTGCAGATTTCTGCAACTCAGAAGGGATAGCACATGAATTCTCAGCGCCAATCACTCCTCAACAGAATGGCATTGTTGAGCGCAAGAACAGGACTCTACAGGAGATGGCAAGAGTTATGATGCTGGCTAAAGACATACCAACTCACTTCTGGGCAGAAGCACTTAACATTGCTTGCCATATCCACAATCGAGTCACTCTCCGACCAGGTATGTTAGTAACTCATTATGAAATATGGAGGGGGAGAAAGCCCAATGTTAAGTACTTCCATATCTTTGGCTCCACTTGTTATATACTGGCAGATAGAGAGCCTCGCCAAAAGCTTGACCCAAAAAGCGATGAAGGCATCTTCCTTGGCTATTCAAGGAATAGTCGTGCATACCGAGTCTTCAACAAACGAACCAAGACCATGATGGAATCAATCCATGTTGTTGTTGACGATGACTGTAAAGATGCCTCAAAAGATGCGACGGACGAAGACGGAGCCTATCCGCCCAACAATGTCAGGAAGAATGCTACCCCAGATGTCAGGGAAGATGCTAGCAGCAAAACCGAAGATGATGTCGCCAATAACGAAGTAGTTTCTGAGACCAGCAACAAGAATCCCTCACGAAGAGTCCAGACTAACCATCCTATCTCTGGAGTTATTGGAAACCTGAATGAAGGCGTACGGACTCGGTCAAAACCTCCTGAAGATTATAACGAGATGATTGGAAATATTTGCTTCGTCTCAAAGACAGAACCCAAAAACATCAATGAAGCCATCAATGATGAGTATTGGGTCAATGCTATGCAAGAAGAGCTGATTCAATTTGAGAAAAATCAGGTATGGGAACTGGTGCCCAAACCAAGTGAAGGAAACATCATAGGCACCAAATGGATCTTCAAGAACAAATCCGATGAGCTTGGCAACATTACTCGCAACAAAGCAAGGTTAGTTGCTCAAGGGTATACTCAAATTGAGGGTGTCGACTTCGATGAGACATTTGCTCCTGTGGCAAGACTTGAAGCCATCCGTCTCTTGCTAGGGATATCATGTCATCTACAGATAAAGCTCTACCAGATGGATGTCAAAAGTGCGTTCTTGAATGGGGATCTCAATGAAGAAGTATATGTGTCACAACCCAAAGGATTTGTTGACCCTCACTACCCTGATCATGTGTATAAACTCAAGAAAGCTCTTTATGGGTTGAAACAAGCACCAAGGGCTTGGTATGAAAGGCTCACAAAATTCCTCATCCAAAGCGGCTACACTAGAGGGGGAGTCGACAAGACCCTATTTGTGAAGAACGAAGACGGGAATCTGATGATAGCTCAAATCTATGTCGATGACAATGTTTTTGGAGGGATGTCAAGCAAGATGGTAGAGATATTTATTCAACAGATGCAATCAGAATTCGAGATGAGCATGGTGGGAGAGCTTACTTATTTTCTAGGCTTCCAAATCAAACAACAAAAGGATAGCATCTTCGTATCTCAGAGCAAATATGCGAAGAATATTGTCAAGAAGTTTGGGCTAGAGAAAGCCTCACATAAAAGGACACCAGCAGCTACACATGTCAAGCTAACTAAAGATGATCCAGGAGAAGCCGTCGACCAACACCTATACAGGAGCATCATCGGTAGTCTCCTCTATCTCACCGCAAGTCGACCAGATATTGCCTACTCTGTTGGAGTATGTGCAAGATATCAAGCTAATCCTAAGGTTAGTCATCTATCCCAAGCCAAAAGAATTATTAGATATATCTCTGGGACTACACACTTGGGATTGTTATATTCATTCGACACATCCTCTACCTTGGTGGGGTATTGTGATGCCGATTGGGCTGGGAACACATCGGATAGGAAAAGCACATCTGGAGGATGCTTCTTCCTTGGCAACAACCTCATATCATGGTTTAGTAAGAAGCAAAACTGTGTTGCCCTTTCCACTGCCGAATCGGAGTATATTGCTGCTGGGAGTAGCTGCACACAACTACTTTGGATGAAACAGATGTTAGTCGAATACAATGTCAGACAAGATGCCATGACTTTGTATTGTGATAATGTCAGTGCTATCAACATCTCCAAAAACCCTGTCCAACACAGCAAGACCAAACACATTGATATTATACATCACTTCATTAGAGAATTGGTCGAAGACAAGAAGATCATCCTAGAGCACATCCCAACAGAGAAGCAACTAGCTGATATCTTCACGAAGGCACTAGACGCGAGCAGATTTGAGGATCTCAGATCATCACTTGGTCTGTGTTCCATCAACGACCAGTAAAGGAGATACAGAAACGGTTGAGAGGAAGTGTTGGTACCTCTTCATGAACCGGTCTAAAAACCAACAAATGTCATTGGGCCAGGCATATCAAAAGCCCATATAAAAGAGAAGGAAAGATACTGCCAGACGCTAAAGAAGATTTGAATCGTTTTCAAAAACCTAGTCTGCCTCCTCTCTGTGCTCGCTCTCATCTCCTTCACCATTCACTCTCTGCAAATCTCTCAAACAACAATGGTGAAAACTAGAAGCACAATAGCCCCAAAGGAAGCCACCGCTTCAAAGAAAGCTGAAGCAAAAGGCGCCACAAGCAGCAGAGCGAAAACAAACAAGCATGGAGTGCAAATCAAAGGGCCAAAAACCCTGAAAAAGTCAGACGAAATTATCAAAGAGGCTTCACCAGAGAAAGCCCCAATGCCAGCTTTTACTCGAGTTCCCAAGAAGTCCCGGACCGGAAGTGCTGCTTTCTCAATGTCTGACCTAACTGGGCCAGTAAGAGAGAATGATCTTGGCCAGGAAAATCGAGAGGCCTCCATGCAAATCGTCGCAGTACCCACACCAACAGGTAACGATTTCTTTGCCGATACTTCTAGAAACAGTGATCTGTTAGAATCACTACTGGAAAACCAGGACCCGCCTCAAGAAGGTGTGGTAGAAGAACTGATACGTCCGGAAGAAGAAAAGGAGGATCTGACTCCAATCAGTCATGGGCTGGAACGCATTGTGGAAGGAGAAGGAGGAGAAGAAGAAGAAGAAGGAACAGATGTCATACCAAAAGCCACTGGAAAAGCTGTAGAAGAGGAAGAAATAGCTGACTCGGAAGAAGGCGAGGAAGAAGAAGAAGAGAAAGAAGAAACCAGAAACGGAGAGTCCGATCTGGAAGAAGCTGAGAAGAACAAGGATGTCACCACCAACAACACAGAAGAAAACACTCAGAATGCCAGAGAAGATGTCATGGAAGAAGCTGCTGAGACGGCACACACAGTGCTGTCGACCCTGAAGAAGAAAGTTCTAGAAGAAACTGAGAGTTTGGCTGTCATGGTTGGAAAATTGAAAGAAACAAGGAAAAGGAAGGAGAACAAGGAGGCTGGAGGTCCCAGCAACAAAAAGAAAAAATCGCATGAAAAGGAAAAAGGGAAGAAAGTGATCGCAACAAGAAGTTTGATAGATGAATCATCTGATGATGACGTTAAAGAAGTCCCTGCTGAGGAAGAAAAGAAGAAGAAGGCCCTGAAAATGGCCAAGAACACCATGAGTGTAACTTACGACAATGTGTCGTTTCACTCAGCAGAAGGAGCAAAAAGGTGGGAGTTTGTCTTTCAGAGAACGGCGTACCCAGAGAAGACACTGTCGACAGAGCTGTTTGGGCTAAAGGCCATTATACAGCTCCTGGAGAAGGCAGAATTAATGAGAACCGTCTCCGACATTGGCAACCACTATCCCCTTCTGGTTAAAGAATTCATTGCAAATCTGCCTACCACGTTTGGTACCCCAGATGCTCCAGAGTTTGATAAGGTATATGTCAGAGGCATCCGCTTTGACTTCACCTCCGACATCATCAATGAATTCCTGGGAAGGAAGAGGGTTCGATCTATGCCACCACCCGACCTCAGCAAAGTTCTCCGTGAGATCAACGGAGATAAGAGCAGAACATGGCCATCCAAAGGCACCGTGGCTGCATCAGATCTGACTTCCAAGTACTCCATTCTCTTTCGGATTGGAGTTGCAAACTGGGCGCCTCAACTCACGCATCATCGATCAAACCTGAGCTAGCAATCCTTATCTACCAAATAGGTACTGGATCTAAACTTGACTTTGGACAATTTGTGATTGATCATCTTGTTCGCCATGCTAGATCTCTTGTTGTGAAAATTCCCATAGCCTTTCCATCCCTTATCTCTGAATTACTCGTACATCAACACCCTGGCGTGTTGAAAATGTCGGATAAGGTGGGGAAAAGAGGAGGAGTAATTGTGGTGAGCCACAAATTGTTTGAAGGAAGGCATGCTCCTGATCTTGTCAGAACGGAAGCCACGGCAAAGACCAGTAGAGCCACAAGTGCCGTCCCTCTCACCAGGACAACCAGCAGGGATGCCGTCATGCTCGAACGAGAAATTGATGTGCTTGATGAGGATATTGCAAACCTAAAGACTGCTCTGAAGCACCTCTCGCAGCGCCGAACTCACTGCGCCAACCTGCTACAATCCATGTCTCCTCCAGGCTCTGAAGATGATCCCACAAATGATCCAGAAGATGCTACCCAAGAAGCCTCCACAGAAGATACAGATACTGCAAGTTCCAACAGCAACTCTATCTGAAAGATTTTATGAAATTCTCTGACTCTTGAACAACTAAACAACTTTTATGGTCTGTAATATTTTGTGAACACTGTATCACGCTCTCTCTCTCGACAGCTGATCGAGAGCAAGTGTGAGTTATGTTTGGATTTATTTTCTTATTTCCCGGATATGTTGAAATATTTGTTTATAGTTTGGCTCTTTTTGAGCCAGCAAGGGGGAGTAAGTTTAAGTTTAAGTAAGATAACGCGCACGATCACGACGATACAAGAAAAGAAGATAGAGACGACGCGAAGACACAAGACGCGACGACACTGCCGATCAACGAGACGACGAATGCGACGAAGAATACGACGAAGAATGCTGTCCTTAAAAATAGCCAAAGGGGGAGATTGTAGTTACGACGTTTTTCGAAGATTGGCTAATTTTGAAGGAACTGAAGAAACATGTTACAAAGAATGTCGAAACATCTTCTACGACATCTTGTGTGACATTGTTGACGGCATCTCGGCAAGCATCCTGATTGACAGAAATCAGGAAAGTGCAGATTCGGCAGTGCAGCAAGAAAACGATTAGGAAAGTGCAGAACGACTCCTAATCTGAAAAGAAGAAAGACGGTGATTAAGAGGAAACCCTTTAGGGTTAGTACTCATCCACGATTGCTATAAAAGCTTAGGCTACCCCCTTAGTAATCGTGTGGTTCTTTATTTGTTTCCTAGCATCAATTTGCAAGGTTCTTAGACGTGAAGGTTTGCGGGCTAAGAAATTGCAGATTGTGCTTAGGACTATGTGTATCACATAACTATAGAGAGTTAGGTGATTGAGGGTTTACTGAAGTCGTGAGTTGAAGACCTCACGCAACCACCAAGCTTGAAGAAGACTTGAAGACGACAGAGCAAGGCGATTGCTCGAAGAGTGGAATCAAGACGTTCTTGGATTCAGGGGGAGACCCTGAGATAGATTGCACTGTAAGACGTAGCATAAAGTATAGATCTAGGAGGGATCACATGTACTTGTATGTTCTGACGGATTACTGATAAGTGAAATCTTTCCACTAGGCTGAGAGCCCCCAGACGTAGGTGACGTTGCACCGAACTGGGTAAACAATCTGCTGTGTCATTACTTAGAGCTTTATATTTACTGTCCTGCTTTATCTACGCAAGAAGTCAGACACAACGTTATAGCATTCTGTGTAACATTGTGTGTGGCATCTTGCTCGACTAGCTGATCAGAATTTCAGTTTTATATTTTCAAAAACCAAACCGAAATAGGAAACCACCTGCCCAGAGGCAGGTGGCGATCGCCACACCCCATGTGACAATCGCCACCCTCTTTGGGTGGCTTTAGGGTTTCTTCTCCTAATCTTCTGATGGGTTTTCCAAAATTCATTTTTACTTCGAACTTGCTCTTTGTGTGTGACCCTGTAGGCTCATAACTCATTGGAAAATGACCCAAAATTTCATTCGGTTCATTCATCATAATTGGTCTCTATTAAGACATTATGATTACCCAATGATCGTGATGATCAGTGATTCGACTTAACTTTTGTTGTAACTATCATAATCCCTTTGTCACTACATATCATGTTTGAACATGAAGCATAAAGCCGTCATCCTTATTTCGTTCAAACTTGTTTCTTGATCCCGAGATTACTGAAAATGATAAGTACCTCTATCATTGGTGCGGCCGCACACTTCCTCTCAGTCTTTCTCATCAAGAGGCCTAAACATATATCTTTCTCACTAGTATGTGATGGATAAATCCCTTGACCGTCAACTGTATCCCCTGTACGATTCGTCACATAACCAATCACACCTCTTTTGTAGCCAGTTACGAAGAACGTAGATGGGCATGCCAAACTATGGAAGTTGTCATACAAAAATCCACAAAGACTCCAAGGTCCGTATCAAACCCATCGACAACTTGAGTATGTTCATGACTGTATCTATGTCCCATACTTAGGTTACTTCGTCCAAAATCACTTCCCAAGTGATATTTATGATCTGACTTGGTAAACATATACATATGATCAGTAGAGCGTGATCAAGAGTCATCATCATACCGGTCACTTTTATACCTAAGGTATCTACTATCAGTGATGACACACTCGATAACCTTAGATGAAATTATGCTTGACTTATTATCACAACGCATTGATAATAAAATGTCGTTTTATTGATTCTAATGATGATATAACATTATCACATAGAAATGTGATTGACCTATGGCATATTTTCTACATGTTTTACCCGCTCGCACACCGTCTGTAGCCGCCTCAGTGCCCTGATATCCCAGATGAGGTCCTTCTTGTGCTTCCTCTAATGGTTCACCATTCATTGTCAAAATTCTCTCCTCTAACGCGTCTATCTTCAAGGATTGTCAATCGATGGTCCAGATCCGTTATCGATGTCGTCATTGTTGTCACTGACTGAGGCCTTGTTCGTTCGACGACCAAACCCAACGAAGACTCTTCCAATTTCTTTTAATTTTTTAAAAGGGTTAATCTCATATATGTACAGTTAGGTTAACAATTTTTGTAGAGAGGTACAGTTAAGTTAGAAAACAAATATTTAGGTTAGTATAGTTTCATTTTGTATCAAGTTAGATAAAATGTTAGATTTCAATTAGTTTTTAGTGTGAATTGACAAAAATGTCATCGTATTTAAAATTAAATTTTTTTTACAATATATATACTTTTTATAAAATAAATGATAAAAAACTTATTATAATATAATTTTCTTTACAAAAAAAGAAATAATAATAAATATGAAAAATGGTTTTTAAACATCATTTTTTATTTTGAAAATTTTTAATATTTTTTGATACTAAAATCAGCTTTTTATTATTTATTTTGTAAAAAATATATTTTGAAAAATAGTTTGTAAATTTCTTAAATACAAGGGCATTTTTGTCATTTCACACTAAAACTGACTAAAATTTAACTATATTGTCTAACTTGATACTAAATGAAACTTTAATAACCTAAATATCATGTATCAACATAATTGTGCATATATGTCATGTGATAATGTGACATAACCAGGGGTACCCATCTGGAATTATCCCTTAATTTTATATTTAAATAAATTTAATTAAAAAATTGTAATTATTATTAATAAAAATTTGAAAGTAAACGTCTTTTCCGGGAGCGCCCTGTACCCTTCTCTTAGGGTTTGTTTCGTCACAATTAGGCGAAGTCTCGCATCCCCGATCTTCTTCGGGTGTCGACGTCTGTGTGGTACTAACGGCGGCGTCAGCGTGGTGCGGCGGTAGGAGCAGAGATCCTATGGAGGTAGATCTGGGTTTGATGGAGGCGTGGTCGGGGTGATAGATCGGGTTTTGATGGAGGTGAGGTCGAGTGGTTTGGAGAGGGGCTGAGATGGGTGAGACTGGAGTTGCATATGGGTCGCGCCTGGGTTGCAACGGCGGAGCATGGAGGGCTGGGGGTTTGTCTTTCGGGGCCCGAGAACCGGGAACATGCTGTTTTGGTTGGTTTGTAGGCCGAACCTGGGAGGGAACTAGAGTTATCTAGCGTCGGTGGGCAAACTCATGCAAGCATACCGAACTAGGGGGCCTCGGCTTGCTCAGGATTCAATACATGTCTTATTGTGATCGGTACTGGAAGGAAACAGGGGGTTCCTGTTGTCGATGGGTTGATCCGGTTAAACCTAATGAGTTGAGAGGATTCGAGTTTCGCGATGCCCATATTGATCGCATGGTTGATCGAGGAAATTGGTTTAAGTCGGTTTGTAACAAGATCATGGGGTTTCTCCATCCGTATGAGTTGGAGGTCGTGGCTTTGCATGATGCTAACTGGTTCGAGTCGATTGGTTTCCAGGGTTATCAGAGATGCATGTGTAAAGCATTTCGCAGCAAGATCACGGGGATTCTCCATCTGTATGAGTTGGAGGTCGTGGCTCTACATGATGCTAAACGGGTCGAGCCGAACAAATTTGGAGAAATCATTAGCGAACGGTGTTGCGTACTATCCATAATCGGAACTTCTGTTCTTTGTTTTGCTCGTAATAAATGTCTCACGAATTTAGCATGTTTGTTTTAAATAACAGTAACTGTGGGATTATGGTAAGGGGTCTGTCCCACCATTTGTAGCTTCAGCTGTCCGGCTTGATGCCGGGTTAGTTGCTGTTTAATTTATAAAATTCGTTTTTCCTTCAAAAAAAATAATATTTTGAATTTATTATTATTATTATTTTAATAATTATTTACGTTATTAATTATTAATAATAACTAAAGGAAAATTTAATTTAAATTATTATAATTAATTATGATTATAAATTATTTTAAAAAGTGAATTAAAATTAGGGATCAGGGTTGGGAGTAGTAGTGTACAAACTAAAAATTAAGTTGGGCTTCGGCATACCATTTTTTATATGAATTAATTGTTTGGGCAAAAAAGAGAAGGAATTTGGGCCAATTGGCTATACATTGAGGCTCGACGAATAGAATAGAATAGTGTTGCCTATAGCCTATATCAACAACGTGTCCTTCTCTCCTAAAACTGACCTTTTCAAAATCCAAAAAGGAAATAGAAAATTAATTCCCAGCAGTCAGTACATAATTCGAAATGACATAAACACCCTACAGAACAGAGAGCCCTCGACTCGACCCCTCTTCGTCCAAGTACCTATTTTCCCATTTACATCAGTTTCTTCTCCACTCGCTCTCCTCAAAACCTCCCCAAATTGAATCTGTATCACATCTCAAGACTCATGTCATGAAAGGTGAAATTTTCATTCTCTCGTGTGTTTGTTGTTGTTTTTGTGATCTGAAATGTGTTCAATTTCAGGAGCCCTTTTTTGATTTCGGAATTACGTTTCGAGTTCTGGGTAAGAGTCTTTAGATCTCAGGTACCATGTTTTTCTGCTCAAAATCCGTGCTTTGATCTTCGTGGGGCGTGGGGGTTTAGTTGTTTGTTTTGTTATCATTTCAAAAAAGTTTTTAAGGAAAAATGTTTGCTTTTGTGTTGAGCTGTTTGTTTTGTTTTCATTTTCCTCTGTCTCAGGAGCTTGCATTGCTTTGGCGAAAGGCCTTGTAGTTTTTGTGTGATATCTTGAGGCTTTAATTTGTGTTTAGTGGTTGATTGAAGTTGGATTTTAGGCAGCTGCTGCTTTGTGTGTGATTTGAAAATCCCAGTGAAGCAAGTTGGAGAAGTTGGTGTTAGTGAAGGTTGGTAATTAGGGTTCAAGTGTTTATGATGGAAGGAGGGTTGGATCCGAACTCTGTTCCTCCTTCAAATTCGTTCGATAAATCCATGGTCTTAGATGTGAAACCTCTGCGTAGTTTGGTGCCTATTTTTCCTAACTCTCCTCAGGCTCCTCCAACTGTTTGTACGCCTCCTTTTGGCCCATTTCCTTCTGGGTTTACTCCGTTTTACCCATTCAGTGGGCCGCAAGGAGTTCCGCCGCCCGAACCAAACTCAACACAAACTCCTCAAACTCATATGCCTGCTCCCATTCAGTCATTTAGAACCCCAACAGCTGCAGTGCCAATTAATTACTCGGGAGCATCAAATGGTGATACAGGGTCATCAATGAACGACCAGTTTGGTGCCTCCAATTCAGCACGAAAGAAAGCAAAGAGAGAACAAAAGACGCCATTATCTGTTAACCATGGAAAAGGCTCTAGTTCAACTTATGTTGGCCCAGCACTAAAGGAGGATGGTGATAGAGAAACTGTTATTGACGTACTAATGACATTCGATGCACTCCGGCGAAGGATTTGTCAGGTTGAAGATTCCACCGAGGGACCTTCTGGACTTATCAAGCGCGCAGATTTAAAAGCTGGAAATATTTTAATGACCAAAGGGTATCGGACTAACATGAAGAGGAGAGTTGGTGTAGCCCCTGGTGTTGAGATTGGGGACATATTCTTTTTCCGCATGGAGTTGTGTGTGGTGGGATTGCATTCTCCGTCTATGGCTGGTATCGATTACATGCTTCTCAAGGGTGATTTTCAAGAAGAGCCGGCGGCTTTGAGCATTGTTTCTTCTGGAGGATACGATGATGAGGCAGAGGATACTGATGTTTTAATCTATAGTGGCCAAGGTGGGGTGGCCAACAAGAAAGATAATAAGGTAGCAGCTGATCAGAAATTAGAAAGAGGCAATCTTGCTCTGGAAAGAAGTTTGCACCGAGCAAATGAGGTTAGAGTAATCCGAGGTGTGAAGGATTCTATAAATCCATTAACAAAGGTCTATGTTTATGATGGTCTCTATACAATACGCGAGTCGTGGATGGAGAAAGCAAAGTCAGGTTGCAACATATTCAAGTACAAGTTGGTCAGGATACCAGGGCAGCCTGGTGCCTTTTCGGTATGGAAATCCATTCAGAGGTGGAGGGATGGCTTCTCTTCGAGACAAGGACAGATCCTTCCAGACCTGACTTCAGGTGCTGAAAAGATACCTGTTTCACTTGTAAACGAAGTGGATGGTGACAAGGGCCCCGACTATTTCACTTATTCTCCCGTGCTCAAGTATACTAAATCATTCAACCTAACACTTCATTCTTTAGGCTGCAACTGCAAAAAAGCATGCCAACCTGATGACCCCAACTGTTCATGCATCCGAAGAAATGGAGGTGCTTTTCCTTACACAGCCAATGGGGTTCTCGTCAGCCGGAAGCCAATGGTATATGAGTGTGGTCCGTCATGCCCATGCTTTCCTAACTGCAAAAACAGAGTCTCCCAGACTGGTTTGAAAGCACATTTGGAAGTGTTTAAAACAAATGGTAGGGGTTGGGGGGTGCGTTCATGGGATCCTATTCGTGCAGGTACTTTTATTTGTGAATATGCAGGCGAAGTTGTGGACAAATCTAGGGCAAGGGAGAATGAAACTAATGATTATATTTTTGATACTAGTCGTAGTTATCATCCGTTCAGGTGGAATTATGAACCCGGGTTGCTGGATGAGGAGAGCTCTGTGGATGCAAATGAAAATTATGAGATACCATCTCCCGTTATCATAAATGCCAAAACTGTTGGCAATGTAGCTCGGTTTATGAATCATAGTTGCTCGCCGAACGTTTTCTGGCAGCCAGTTATATATGAACACAACAATGAATCTTTTCTGCATATTGCATTTTTTGCAATGAGGCACATTCCTCCAATGACAGAGCTGACTTATGATTATGGAGTTACCCGTGGTGAGGCAGAGGGTAACAGGGAAATCTATGGGAGGCAGAGATGCTTGTGCGGGTCATCAAAGTGCCGAGGTTACTTTGGTTGAGTACGGTGCCTGAAAGGTTTGTAACCTCTCACGTGTACTTATGTTTTTCAACTTCTAGTGTTGTTTGGTTTGCGTTCAAAACATATTTCGTCTGGCTATTGCTTCTTCTTGGTTGTATGGAATGCTAATTATGGATCCCCTTTTATCTAAATCAGTATCTAGTCGTGTATGTCAACTGATGCTTCTTGATTCGCTTCCTGCTCATTGAACTTACATTATGCTGCTATCACTTGTTTGTATATGTTTCATTGACGGGTGTAAAACTTGGAACAAGTAAGAATATAGGAAATTTCTAGGCTTTTCTGCTTCTGTTATATAATCTTTAATTTGATATTTAGTATACTTTTTTCTTTTCAATTATGAATAGTTTCTAACTTGCAATTTGTGAACAATACCGTCTGTCACTTGATATTTAATTAGTAAAACATGTTCTGGTAACATTTTCAACTCCATGTAGTTGTTGTTGTCGTTTATATATTTTGTTTGTGTGTAGTGAAGCGGGCAGACCAAACCAGCTGGCGGCGAAGTCGAAGCCAAGAGCCTGCTGCTGAAGTTTGAATAATAAAAATGGGCTTGTTTAGAGTGTTCTTTTCTGTATTGAACCAGAATACCCTTGCTTGTTTGTGTTAAATTATGATCTGTGTGTATTATTAGTGTGTGCGACACCTGCCGCACTGTTACCTGTTGGTAGAGACCTGATCCTCGACCCTGTTTCTTTCAGTTTCAGTTTCTGTTTCAGATACAAATTATAGGAGTAAGTAGGAATTCTATGTGTTTTGAAATATATTTAATTCTTATAGGTATCTTGTATGGGCAGATATAGTTGTATTTGTTCAGCCTTAGTTACTAGTTAGATTGAATCCGGTCCTCGTCTCTTAAATTACTTGACTCGATTTAACCCTGATCTGATTTGGTTGGGACATGCAAATTATTGTGTTATCTTGCATGTGTACCGATTGCATAATGATAATTACATGCGTGTTAAATTATTGGACTTGATATATAACCCTGATCCGAGCTCACCTGCTTCTTCACCCTCTCCTTTCTGGATGCTTAACATATGGTCTCGATGCATATTATAGGTTGGAGATGGCTTAGATGTTAATTTGCTCTCTCTAAATTAGAAATCTTCCTCTGAGATGGGCGGTTCGTTTGTACTCGGGTCATAGTACACCCGATAGTACGTTGGACTATGTTCACTGTAGTAGGCACGACAAGCACTATGCTTGCAATTCGCCCTAACTCCCACAAAGGGGACAAACTCGAATATGAAATCATATTAATCCACATGATCCGAAAATCATACTAATCCAAATCTTGGGACTTCTTGATTAAGCATCAAGGGATGTCCATGGTCAAGGTGGACTGGATTGAGAAAACCTATATCCTCTCTATTTAGGAGAGTGACAACGACAAATATTCATCTTTCAGAGAGGAGGATGAAGGAAACCAAGACGAATCGATAAAAAATAAGATAATTCACCTGAATTACCGTCGGGGGGAGAATTTATGTTGAGTCTCAACAAGAGACAAAAAAACATATCAACTGAGAACCCTGAATCAAAATATGTGGTAGTCTCGGATTCGTGAGATGGTCCCTATTGGTTAGCTCTGTGGCAAGTCAAGTTTATCTCTTTTGGAAGGAGGATGACTCTTATAAAATCGATCATTTTGGCTCTTTCTTTATTATATGCCCATCTTTAAAGCTCCGCTAGGAGTGGTAGAGGCTCTAGAAGCAGTTCAATGCCGCTTTCTTAGGGCGTTTGATTCTTTAAAGCGTCACATGCTAAGCTTCATTGGAGAATTGTTTGTCTTCAGAAGAAAGGGTGGTCTAGACATATAGGGTCTTTCCTCACGAAATGGTGGTGGAGGTTCGAGGTGAACTTTGACTATGGAAAAACATATCGTGCGCCACATATGTTTAGACCTCTCAAATTGGAATATCCAACATAGCGATAGGAATCGAGCATCGACATGGGTGTTGAGGACCTTTATTTATTTATTTTCATCATCTTTATGTACGTAGGACATACTGATATGAAAACAAGACCTGAAGGGGTTCTCTAAATGGGAAGCTTTTAGGCACCTCTAAGGCTCATATGCTAGATCAGCTGGTTGAGCTTTGGTTCTTTGAAATTTCAATGTGCCACCAAAAGTTCATAGTTTCACATCACAAAGTGATTCCGACCCATTGTTTCCTTGAAAATAGAGGAATCCCTTTTGTTCTTAGTTGTATGTTTTGTAAGTATGTTTTTAGGAATCTAAGTAGAGGTCGCGGGTTTGTAAGAAGCATGTCGTGTTATCTTTCGTTCTCGGGGTGATTCTTGTAATGATTTTGCGGAGAGTCTCAACCCATTCGAGGTGGAGGCCGCGAGGTTACAAGAGGCATGTCGATGCGTTATCTTTAATTTTGCTAGTTGCTCTTGTAATTCAATGGCTCATGACTTAGCCAAGTTTGCTTTAACTAAGAGTAGTTGGGATCAAGGTGCGGGGTCTGTCCCACCATATGATGTTTTGGATGTCTGGTATAATGCCGAGTTAGTTTTAATTTAATAATATGACAGTGTTTTCCATAAAAAAACACGTTAGCTTTTGTGTATTATTTTATTTTTAAATTTTCAAAAAATGAACAAAATGGCTATATATATATATATATATATATATATATATATATATATATATATATATATATATATATATATATATATATATATTATTATTTAACATTATTTCAAATTGAAATGACTCAAATACCTATGAACTTCAAATTTCAGTTAATTATCATTCAAAGTTTACCATGATTTTCTCCTTCATTTTTCTGTAAACCACCGCCTTGACAGGGTCGCCCGGATTGTGCCAGACAACCTTGATTCAACTTTTCACTAGACAAACATGTGTATCTCCGAAGGTGTACATAACATTACATCCCAAGAATTCAAAGACCACTAAAGTGACTGCACATCTCTAATATTACACACCAAGGATTAAACTATCAGTTTGATGCCAAAATTTAATTTGAACTGAAACTTTGTTATACAAATGGAAGACAAAGAAAACCCCAAATCTCACTATCAGATTTTGCATTAGTGACGGTGCACGTTCGAAAAGGTGCGCCATTACAAATTTCCTTTGTAACGGCGCATGTTGAATGTGCGCTGTTACAAAATTCACTGACGGCGCACAAAAACCGTGTGTCGTCAATAAACGAGTAAAGGCGTACATTTTATTGTAAGCGATTAGGAATTAAATTTCTAACGGCGCACAATTGGATGTGCGCCGTTACAAAAAATATTGACCGTTGACCAAACTATACCGTTAGACGTTAACGGTCAGAAATCGAGCCGTTGTTGTTACCGTTAGTTTGTAACGGCGCACATTCTAGAATGTGCGTCGTTACAGATGGATTTTGTAACGGCGCACTCTTATATGTGCGCCGTAGAGTGCGCCGTTACAAACAAAATCTATAAATGTTGGCAGCACCTCCTACAGAACCTCCACTTTTCCCTCCCACAACTTCTCTCATATGTTTTCCTCCCGAGAAGAGTATTTTCGTAATTTTGATGAAAGTTTCTCGACTATTTTTAAATTTTCCAAGTACCCTATATTAAGTCTCCATAGCCTTCTTATTATCTCTCTCTATATTATCTATTGGATTCAGAATTGAGGGAATTAGAAGGTATGTACATTTTGAAATAATGTATTTAAATTAAAATGTTTTAGTTCATGTCATTTAATTTAAAGATATAATGTATATTATTATTTTATAATAATTTATATATATTACATAGAATGGATCGGCAATGGATAGGATCTGTAAAAATGAGTGAGGAATGGATGCGCGGACTCAGTAGTTTTGTAAAATTTGCGAAGCAAAACGCTCCAAGAGATGGCGTATGACGTTTCAAGTTTACATGCACGAGATGTTGTAATTCAGCTTGACACGATATGGACACCATTTGCGATCATATACCTAAGAAATATTTTCTTAAATCGTATAATGTGTGGTTCTATCACGGCGAAGCCGAAGAAGCTAGTTCGAGTCGCAATTGGGATATGAGTATGATGCCAACATCGAGAAATCAGCGTTGTACGACGTCGGACAACAATCTAATGTATGTTGATCTTGTGCGGCAGTTCGTGGAAGATGTATACCCAACTAGAGATGTAAGGGTTGACGAGGAAGAGGATGAGGAAGGAAAGAACATTAATATGATAACCGAATTCGAGGAAGAAGTCGCAAAGGTAACCATGACGGCATACAACCGGTTGGTGATGGAGTTGCAAAAGTCGTTGTACGAAACGACGTGCGTCGTGCTAGTGAGGACACTTCTTTAACGGCACTGTTAAGGATATTGTCCATCATGCAGAGCACCGAGATGTCTGACGCGACATTTACCAAGGTGGCCACAGATTATTGTCGTACGTTACCCCAACCTAATACGTATCCATCTAGCTACGCAGCGGCAAAGCAGAAGATGAAGGATATTGAAATGCCACAAGTGAAATATGATGCATGTCTGTACGGGTGGACTTTGTACTACGGAACACAATCACAACTGCAGACATGTGGCATTTGTGGAGAAGCCTGATACGCTAAAGTGGGGAAAAATATGTTCTGAAGAAGACGTTGTGGTACTTCTCATTAACTCCTCGACTTCAACGTTTATATCTTGCCCCAGAGACGGCTGAGTGGATGCGATGGCACGGGGAGCGGGAGAATAAGAATATTGACATATTAGTACTTCCATCGGACGGTGCAGATTGGATTAAGTTTGACAAGAAATACCCAGTATTTTCTGACGAAATCCACAACGTCCGGTTGGCACTGTCATCCGACGGGTTCTCACTGAAATTCTGATCATCTAGTCGTGCAAGATGCCACACACAATGTTACGTAGGAAGCTATAATGTTGTGTCTGACTTATTGCGTAGATAACATAGGACAGTAAAGATAAAGCTATAGACAATGACACAACAGATTGTTTACCCATTTCGGTGCAACGTCACCTACGTCTGGGGGCTCTCAGCCTAGTGGAAAAATTTCACTTATCAGTAATCCGTCAGAACATACAAGTACCTGTGATCACCCCTAGATCTATAGTTTATGCTACGTCTTACAGTGCAATCTTTCTCAGGGTCTCCCCCTGAATCCAAGAACATCTTGATTCCACTCTTCGAGCAATCGCCTTGCTCTGTCGTCTTCAAGTCTTCTTCAAGCTTGGTGGTTGCGTGCAGTCTTCACTCACGCGATCAGTAAACCCTCAATCACCTAACTCTCAATAGTTATGTGATGCACAATATCCTAAGCTCAATCTGCAATCTCTCAGCCCGCAAACCTTCACGTCTAAGAGCCTTGCAAATTATTGCTAAGAAACAAATAAAGAACCACACGATTGCTAAGGGGGTAGCCTAAGCTTTTATAGCAATCGAGGATGAGTACTAACCTTAATGGGTTTCCTCTTAATCACCGTCTTTCTTCTTTCCTGATTTGCAGAAGTTCTCGAACTTTGCATAATTCCTAATTGTAATCGTATTTCCTGCACAATCTAGACTTGCCTGATTTCCATTGATCAGGATTTTTGCCGAGATGTCGTCAACAATGTTACACATGATGTCGTAGAAGATGCTTCGACATTCTTTGTAACATGTTTCTTTAGTTCCTTTAAAAATCAGCCAATCTCTAAAACCGTCGTAACTACAATCTCCCCCTTTGGCTATTTTTAAGGACAACATTCTTCATCGTATTCTGCGTCGCATTCTGTATCGCATTTGTCGTCTCGTCGATCGGCAGTGTCGCGCGTATCGTCGCGTCTTGTGTCTTCGCGTCGTCTCTATCTTTCTTCCTTGTATTATCGTGATCGCGCGCATATATCTAACTTTAAAACTTACTCCCCATTGCTGGCTCAAAAAGAGCCAAAATTTAAACAAATATTGTAATAAAGCAGGGTAATAAGAACCAAATCCAAACATAACTCACACTCACTCTCAATCAGCAGTCGAGAGTCAGTGTGATACATTGTTCAACACAAATTACAAAATAAAGATTGTTCAGTTGTTCGAGAATCAGAAAGTTCATGAAATTTAAACAGAGTTGTTGCTGGAACTCGCAGTCTCTTCTTCAGTCGCTTCAGTGGAGGCATCTTTGGTAGATTCTTCTGGATCATTAGGCAGAGAGGTGGTGTCATCATCTTCGGAGCCAGGAGGAGACATGGATTTCAGCAGGTTGGCGCAATGTGATCGGCGCTGGGAGAGATGCTTCAGGGCTGTCTTCAAATTGACAATGTCCTCGTCAAGCACGATTATCTCTCGTTCAAGCATAAATGCATCCCTGCTGGTGGTCTTGGTTAGAGGGGCGGCACTTGTGGCTCGACTGGTCGTTGCCTTGGCTTCTGGCCTGACAAGATCAGGAGCATGCTTTCCCTCAAACAACTTGTGGCTCACCACAATCAGTCCTCCTCTTTTGCCAACCTTATCCGATGTTTTCAACACTCTGGGGTGTTGATGTACAAGCAGTTCAGAAATAAGGGATGGAAAGGCAATGAGAATTTTCACAGCAAGTGATCTAGCATGGCGAATAAGATGATCAATCACAAATTGCCCAAAGTCAAGTTTAGATCCAGTACCTATTTGGTAGATTAGTATTGCCAGCTCGGGTTTGATAGATGATGCGTGGGTCGAGGGAGCCCAATTTGCTACTCCAATTCGGAAGAGAATGGAGTACTTAGAAGTAAGATCTGAGGCTGCCACAGTGCCTTTGGTCGGCCATGTTCTGCTTTTATCTCCGGTAATCTCACGGAGGACTTTGTTTAGGTCGGGTGGTGGTATAGATCGAACCCGCTTTCTTCCCAGGAAGTCATTGACAATGTTAGAGGAGATGTTGAAGCGAATGCCTCTGACATATACCATCTCAAACTCCGGATCATCCGGAGTCCCAAACTCAGTAGGCAGATTTGCAATGAATTCCTTAACCAGGAGGGGATAGTGGTTACCAATGTTTGTGACGGTTCTCATTAATTCTGCCTTCTCCAGGAGCTGGATAATGGCTTCTAGTCCAAGCAGCTCCGATGACAGGGTCTTTTCCGGGTACGCCGTTCTTTGAAACACGAACTCCCACCGTTTCGCACCGTCTGCCGAGTGAAATGACACATTGTCGCAGGGAACACTTGACGTGTTCTTGACCGTCTTCAGGATCTTCTTTTCTTCCTTAGCAGTAACCTCCTCTACTTCATCATCAGTTGCTTCATCTATCAATCTCCTTGCGGAGACCATTTTCTTCCATTTTTCCTTGGCATATATCTTCTTCTTTTTGTTGCTGGGACCTCCAGCATCTTTGACCTCCTTCCTCTTCCTAGTTTCTTTGAGTTTTCCAACCATTACAGCCAAACTTTCATTCTCTTCTAGAACTTTTTTCTTCAGGGATGACAACACTGTGTGTGCCGTTTCAGCAGCTTCTTCCGTGACATCTTCTCTGGCATCCAGAGGGTTTTCTTCAGTGTTATTGGTGGTGGCATTCTTGTCCTTCTCAGCTTCTTCCAGATCGGTCTCTCCGTTTCTGGTTTCTTCTTTCTCATCTTCTTCCTCGGCTTCTTCCGAGTCAGCGACTTCTTCTTCTACTACAACCTCTTCTGTGGCTTTCGGCATGACATCTGTTCCTCCTTCTTCTTCTCCTTCTCCTTCAGCAATACGTTCCAACCCATGACTGACCGGGGTCAAGTCCTCCTTTTCTCCTTCAGGAATTATCAGTTCCTCTACCACACCTTCTTGAGGTGGGTCCTGGTTTTATAGTAGTGATTCCAACAAATCACTGTTCCTAGAGGTATCGGTGGAGAAATCGTTACCTGGGATATTTGTTGGTGTTGGAACTGCGACGATCTGCATGGAGGCTTCTCGACTTCCCTGGCCAAGATCAGTCTCCCTTTCTGGCCCAGTTAGGTCTGACATGGAGAATGCAGAGCTTCCGGTCCGAGACTTTTTGGGAACTCGAGTAAAGACTGGCATTGGAGCTTCCTCCGTTGAAGTTTCCTTGGGGATTTATTCTGTTTTCTTCAGGGTCTTTGGCCCTTTAATCCGAACTCCATGCTTGTTCGTTTTTGCCTTGTTGCTCTTGGAGCTTTTTGCTTCTGCTTTCTTAGGTTCGGAGGCTTTCTTTGGGACTATTGTGCTCCGAGTTTTCACCATGTCTATGTAGTGAGATCTTTGTTTGCAGAATGTAAAGGGAGAGGGAGATGAGAGCGAACACGAGAAGGGGGCAGGCTAGGTTTAGATTTTGAAAAGAAAAACAGATTGATTCAAAACGTCAGCGTATCTTTTTCTTCCTTTTATATGGGCTTTTGGTATGCTTGGCCCAATGGCATTTGTTGGGATTTTGGACCGGTTCATGAAGAGGCACCAACTAACTCCTCTCAACCGTTTCTGCAACTTCTTATTGCTCGTTGATGGTGCACAGACCGAGTGATGATATGAGATTCTCAAATCTGCTCGCATCTAATGCCTTTATGAAAATATCAGCAAGTTGCTTCTCTGTAGGGATGTGCTCTAGGATGATCTTCTTATCTTCGACCAGTTCTCGAATGAAGTGGTGTCTAATGTCAATGTGTTTGGTCTTACTATGTTGGACAGGATTTTTGGAGATGTTGATAGCACTGACATTATCACAATATAAAGTCATGGCATCCTGTCTGACATTGTATTCAACTAACATCTGCTTCATCCATGGTAGCTGTGTGCAGCTACTTCCAGCAGCAATGTACTCCGATTCGGCAGTGGAAAGGGCAACACAGTTTTGCTTTTTACTAAACCATGATATGAAGTTGTTGCCAAAGAAGATGCATCCTCCAGATGTGCTTTTCCTATCCGCTGTGTTTCCAGCCCAATCGGCATCACAGTACCCCACCAGAGTAGAGGATGTGTCGAATGAGTATAACAAACCCAAGTCTGTAGTCCCGGAAACATATCTTATAATTCTTTTAGCTTGGGATAGATGACTAACCTTAGGATTAGCTTGATATCGTGCACATACTCCTACAGAGTAGGCAATATCTGGTCGCCTTGCAGTAAGGTAGAGAAGACTACCGATGATGCTTCTGTATAGATGTTGGTCGACGGCTTCTCCTGGATCATCTTTAGTTAGCTTGATATGTGTAGCTGCAGGTGTCCTTTTATGTGAGGCTTTCTCTAGCCCAAACCTCTTGACAATATTCTTCGCATATTTTCTCTGAGATATGAAGATGCTATCTTTTTGTTGTGTTATTTGGAAGCCTAGAAAATAAGTAAACTCTCCCACCATGCTCATCTCGAATTCTGATTGCATCTGTTGAATAAATATCTCTACCATCTTGCTTGACATCCCTCCAAAGACAATGTCATCGACATATATTTGAGCAATCATTAAATTCCCGTCTTCATTCTTCACAAATAGGGTCTTGTCGACTCCCCCTCTAGTGTAGCCGCTTTGAATCAGAAATTTTGTGAGTCTTTCATACCAAGCCCTTGGTGCTTGTTTCAATCCATAGAGGGCTTTCTTGAGTTTATACACATGATCAGGATAGTGAGGATCAACAAATCCTCTGGGTTGTGACACATATACTTCTTCATTGAGATCCCCATTCAAGAATGCACTTTTGACATCCATCTGGTAGAGCTTTATCTGTAGATGACATGATATCCCTAGTAGGAGACGGATTGCTTCAAGTCTTGCTACAGGAGCAAAGGTCTCATCGAAGTCGACTCCCTCAATTTGAGTATACCCTTGGGCAACTAACCTGGCTTTGTTGCGAGTGATGTTACCAAGCTCATCGGACTTGTTCTTGAAGATCCATTTTGTGCCAATGATATTTCCTTCACTTGGTTTGGGCACCAGTTCCCACACCTGGTTTTTCTCAAATTGAATCAGCTATTCTTGCATAACATTGACCCAATACTCATCATTGATGGCTTCATTGATGTTTTTGGGTTCTGTCTTTGAAACGAAGTAAATATTTCCTATCATCTCGTTGTAGTCTTCAGGAGTTCTTGAACGGGTCCTTATGCCTTCATTCAGGTCTCCAATTACTCCAGAGATAGGATGATTAGTCTGGATTCTTCGTGAGGGATTCTTGTTGCTGGTTTCAGGAACTACTTCGTCATTTGGACTAGCAGCATCATTTTCTGTTTTGCTGCTAGCATCTTCTCTGACATCAGGTATAGCATTCTTCCTGACATTGTTGGGCGGATAGGCTCCGTCTTCGTCTGTCGCATCTTCCGAGGCATCTTCACAGTCATCATCAACAACAACATTGATTGATTCCATCATGGTCTTGGTTCGTTTGTTGAAGACTCGGTATGCGCGACTATTCCTTGAGTAGCCAAGGAAGATGCCTTCATCGCTTTTTGGGTCAAGCTTTCGACGAGGCTCTCTATCAGCCAGAATATAACAAGTGGAGCCAAAGATATGGAAGTACTTAACATTTGGCTTTCTCCCCCTCCATATTTCATAATGAGTTACTGACATACCTGGTCGGAGAGTGACTCGATTGTGGATATGGCAAGCAGTGTTAAGTGCTTCTGCCCAAAAGTGAGTTGGTATGTCCTTAGCCAGCATCATAACTCTCGCCATCTCCTGTAGAGTCCTGTTCTTGCGCTCAACAATGCCATTATGTTGGGGAGTGATTGGTGCTGAGAATTCATGAGCTATCCCTTCTGAGTTGCAGAAATCTGCAACTTGCTATTTTCGAACTCACGACCATGATCACTACGAAGGCGGATTATTTTGCCAATTGTCTCTCCTTTTTCCCTTTGGACTTGGATGCATAAATTCTTGAAGATCGAGAAGGTGTCTGATTTTTCACGAGGGAAGTCAACCCAAGTGTATCGTGAGTAATCATCTACACACACAAAGACATATCGTTTTCCTCCAAGGCTTTCAACTTGCATTGGTCCCATGAGGTCAACATGTATCAGCTCAAGTACCCGAGAGGTGGTGATATGCTGAAGCTTCTTGTGTGACATCTTGGTTTGCTTACCAATCTGACATTCCCCGCAGATCTTTCCTTCTACTATTTTCAGGTTTGGGATTCCTGTAATTGCCTGCTCTGAGATTGCCTTCTGCATACTTCTAAGATTTAGATGTCCAAGCTTTCGGTGCCACGGTTTGGTTTCTTCTGCTTTAGAGACAAGACACTTGGTTGCTTCGATATGTGTCTCGGGTGACCAGATGTAGCAATTATCTATTGAGCGAACTCCTTGTAGAATAGTGACTTGATCGAAGTCTTTAACTATATAGGCTTCTTTAGTGAATTTCACTTCTGAGCCCTGATCACAGATCTGGCTGATGCTCATCAGGTTTGCCTTAAGTCCTTCTACAAGGAATGCTTCAGTCAGGCAAGTGGCTCCTGGATGCTTGAGTACTCCTTTTCCAATGATTCGAGCTCGAATCCCATCTCCAAAAGTAACAAAGCAGTTTGTATATAATTTGAGATTGGAGAGAAACTCTGGAGTACCTGTCATGTGTCGAGAACAGCCACTGTCGAGATACCAGTCTTTGTTTGTTGATGCGCTTAAGGATGTATATGCAACATTAGCTCAATAGACTAGGTTTTTAGGTCTCCATTCAAGGCGAGATATCTTCTGAGGAGTTGGGAGATGCCTTTGATATCTCTTTTGTGGTAGCTGAGCTTGCTTTCTCCCAAGTTGAAAACAAAAAGGTCTGATGTGACCTCGTTGACCACAGTAATGACATATCCATTGATACTGATAAGCTGGTCTTCTGTAGCATTGTTGTCTGCGTGGAGGATGTCTTCTGGCAGTTGCTTGACGATAACATGTTGTAGACGATGTCATGGCTTTTGTTGTAGGTCGTCCTGTAGAATGTGTTAGGGCATCCAGTGGTTTCTTGTCAACCATGGCTTGTTGTGGGACAAACTTCGTTACTGCTGTTGAGGGGATACCGTGTCTGTACCCTAGTCCCTTTGTATCCTTGGACTGCTTTCCTACTGATAGGATCTTGTCAAGGCTTTCTGTGCTAGGATTCATCATCTTTACCGATTTAGTCATGTGACTAATTTCTCCGTTAAGTCTGGTGATTTCGCGTTTTAGCTCCACGATCGTCTCTAGAAATCTAGACTCGTTGGTAAGACTGATAATCCTTTCACCTTGTTGATCAAGTATCAGAGTTTCTTTGATCCATCTGGTATATAAGCCTTTGTATGCCTCGACTAGTTGCTCTTTAGTCCAATTCTCATTTGGAGTTGGATGGAGGTGATCATCATTGATATTGGCGGAATTTTCAATGTTATATACGGGAGTAATAGTAGTGAATGCAACAAAGTTGCTTACCTCTTCCGATCCACTATCTTCATTGTCATCGTCTGATAGGGTGGCATTGTATCCTCTTTTTTGT
The DNA here is from genome assembly GCA_963920655.1 of Geranium rotundifolium. NCBI lineage: Eukaryota > Viridiplantae > Streptophyta > Magnoliopsida > Geraniales > Geraniaceae > Geranium > Geranium rotundifolium. Next base: position 14,112,259 of record OY987323.1, read on the forward strand.
TGTTTGATGAAATTTGGACATTCTCTACGAAGGTGGTCGAATCCTTCACATTCATGACATTGAAGTCCTTTCTTGTTGTTTTCTTCCCCACTCCTGTTTGGTTTGTCAAGACTTCCTCCTGTTTGAGCTTTCTGTGGAGCTTTGTTTCTGGCATTAGCTGTGACATTCCGTCCTCCCATTCGACTGAATCTTCTCATGACTTTGTTGTAATTTTTTGTGAGAAGGGCCATTGTAGCATCAATATCTTCGTCAGAGTCAGATTCCTCAAGATCTGGTTGCTTGTGTGTAGAGCTTTTGAAAGCAACTCCTTTGTTCCTTTTGTCGATGTTAGGTAAAGACAACTCATAGGTCATTAGAGACCCCATCAGCTCATCAAATTTCAAGATCTTGAGGTCATGGACTTCCTCAATTGCAGTGATCTTCATCTTAAACCTGGGGCTAAGAGTACGCAAGGTTTTTCTTACCAAATTTTCATCAGACATTGGTTCTCCCAGAGAGTAGGATTCATTGGCTAGATCTCGAATACGAACATTGAATTCTGCAATCGATTCGTCTTCTTTCATGACGAGGGCTTCAAAGTTGGTTGTCAGATATTTCAATTTTTGTTCTCGAACCTTAGTTCTTCCTTCATATGCAACAGCCAGGATATCCCATGCAGATTTGGCAGTTGTGCATGTGTTGATTAGTCTGAACACGTTTTTGTCAACACCATTGAAGATAGCATTCAGGGCTCGAGAATTTCCCAGTGATTCTTCGTCTTCATCATCAGTCCAGTCTTTTTCTGGTTTTGGACCGATGGGATTGCCATCATTGTCACTGAGTTGTGGAGCATTCCACCCATTGATTACAGCCTTCCATGTCTTGTTGTCAAATAACTTCATGAAGGCACACATTCGAGTCTTCCAATAGCCATAGTTGCTTCCATCTAGAACAAGTGGTCGATTTATGGATCCTCCTTCTCTGGTATTGTCCATCTTTGATCAAAATATTTTTTTAGGAACTCACCTAAAGCTATAGGTGACTCCTCTGATACCAATTGAAATTCTGATAAGCTAGTCGTGTAAGATGCCACACACAATGTTACGTAGGAAGCTATAACGATGTGTCTGACTTCTTGCGTAGATAACTTAGGACAGTAAAGATAAAGCTATAGACAATGACACAGCATATTGTTTACCCAGTTCGGTGCAACGTCACCTACGTCTGGAGGCTCTCAGCCTAGTGGAAAGATTTCACTTATCAGTAATCCGTCAGAACATACAAGTACCTGTGATCACCCCTAGATCTATACTTTATGCTACGTCTTACAGTGCAATCTATCTCAGGGTCTCCCCCTGAATCCAAGAACGTCTTGATTCCACTCTTCGAGCAATCGCCTTGCTCTGTCGTCTTCAAGTCTTCTTCAAGCTTGGTGGTTGCGTGCAGTCTTCACTCATGCGATCAGTAAACCCTCAATCACCTAACTCTCAATAGTTATGTGATGCACAATATCCTAAGCTCAATCTGCAATCTCTCAGCCCGCAAACCTTCACGTCTAAGAGCCTTGCAAATTATTGCTAGGAAACAAATAAAGAACCACACGATTGCTAAGGGGGTAGCCTAAGCTTTTATAGCAATCGAGGATGAGTACTAACCCTAATGGGTTTCCTCTTAATCACCGTCTTTCTTCTTTCCTGATTTGCAGACGTTCTCGAACTTTGCATAATTCCTAATCGTAATCGTATTTCTTGCACAATCTGGACTTGCCTGATTTCCATTGATCAGGATGTTTGCCGAGATGCCGTCAACAATGTTACACAAGATGTCGTAGAAGATGCTTCGACAATCTTTGTAACATGTTTCTTTAGTTCCTTTAAAAATCAGCCAATCTCTAAAACCGTCGTAACTACACTCACCATATGGGCCTAATGCGCCGAGTTACAGTTTGTAGACGGTAGTCGCGATTCCGTTGAATTTTCCCCCCTCGATAGCTATGCGAAAAGAGTATAACATACTCACCATGTTGGTCTCCAGTCCAATGTGGTAATGGTCTCATAAAAGCATATTCTGGGAGTTGCCTTATTGGAAAACTCATCAAGTTAGACATGCCTTGGATTTGATGCATATAGAGAAAAACGTATGCGACAACGTCATCGGTACAAATCTTGGAATTGCGAGTAAGACTAAGGATGACGTGAAAGTCAGGAAAACTTATGGGGAACAGAACGTCCGACAAGACCAGTGGTTGCAAGACGGGGAGCTCCCAGACGCGCCTTATGGGGTGCGGGTCGTGAACGGAAGGAAGTACTGGAGCATATCCGAGCAGTTAAGTTTTCCTCTGGATACGCGGGAAGTCTAAAGAGCAAGGTGAATGTAGATGAGAAAAAGTTTCTCTGATTGAAGACACATGATTGTCACGTGTTGATGCAATGTATCTTCCCCCTTATCATTCGAAAGTATGTTTCGCCTCATGTGGCGGAAGCATTAGCAGAGATAGGCAAGACGTTCCAGTTTTTGGGCACGAGAGAGCCAAGGAAAAAAGCGCTGAAAAAGTTGGGGGAAGATATAGTGGTTCTAGTTTGTAAGTTAAAAACTATTTTCCCTCCTTCATTCTGTACAATTATGGTTCACCTTCTACTGCATCTTCCGGATCAAATTTTGCGGATCGGCCCAATCCATTTCACATGGATGTTTCCAATTGAACGATATGTTTTTTGACTGACAACCGGAATTATAAGATTTGTCTTCACAAATATCATTGAATCTAAAACTGACACATAATTACCATTCTAGGCAACTTGGCGTATACAAGAAAAGTATGCGCAACCCATAAGATCCGTAAGGTTGTATAGCGCAACAATACTTGATACAGATGTACCTAAATCGTGCCACTTCATCCAGTGAAACATTGATCAGTGCAGCTCTAGGTTTCAACTTATCAGTTGTTTCCCCATATGTCGAAGTGAAGGGCGTGGTTCGAGGTGATAAATTGAGCGCATCCGAGATGTTTTGGGCGAATTAGACAGTTATTGAGAATTGTGCCGAAGCAGATGCATTCGTATTGTCACATCTAGAAGGGTTCAAACAAGTACACCCTAGGAAATCACTACAAGACCGAGTGATGTCTTTTTTCTTCGAATGACGTCGTATTGTACGTAGTAGACATTGATTACGTGTTTACTCTTTCAATTTTTTTACTTGATCTAATATCATACGACGTGTGCAGATGACTGCTCCAGGGATGCAACGAGAGTTGGTACTACTGTCCAGAGGTTCTCGTTCGTCGGCTATTTATTCGCAGTGTACTGTTAATGGCGTCAAATTTTTGACCTTGAGAATCGACGAGGGCCGGAGAAATCAAAATTCAGGGGTCATTATTGAAGCAAATGACGTATGTTACTATGGTATTCTTATGGACGTATGTGTCCTTACCTATTCTGAAAGCATGCCAGTCGTTCTATTCAAGTGTTGGTGGTACGAAGAACGGACCTTGAGGAAGACACAAATGGGTTTATTTCGGTTAACACGTCCATAGATTGTCACAAACAAAACCCGTTTTTCCTTGCTTTAATGGCAAAAAAATTATACTACATCGACGACCCTAAATCTGATTCGTGGAAGGTTGTCAACGTCGTGTCTTATAGGGGTCACTAAAAACCGAGCATGTTAGCTCGTGCCGAAGAGGACGAGCCGGACTTTGAAGTCGATGAACCTTACCAAGAAGATCCAATTGACATCGTTAAACCTGGTGGTATCACTTTCGACCTAAGATTCCTACACCGGAATCCAATACATGCACGAGCGAACGACGAAATTGAACCGAACGACGAGGACAGTGTCCATGAAGAAAACAATGCCACTGATATAGAAGGGCATGAAGAATATGATTCTGCCAACTCTGATAAAAATATGTATATGTATGTTTGATCAAATTATCAATAAAATGATGTGATTTCATGAAAAATAAACTATTATATGGTCAAATAGCTTATGAGGGTAATTCGGTCATTTTCGACCGATTTAGGGCAAAAAGTATTCATTTATAACCTATAAGGGTAATTCCGTCATTTATATTCTAATGATAGTTAATTTGGTCATTTATGACCTTTAAACATTATTTCCTATCGAATTAGGGCTACTTTGGTCATTTATGACCTATAAGGGTAATTTTGTCATTTTCGAATTTTGGGCAGAAAACTGTTTTTTTTATAAGTATGGATTTGTAACAGCGCACTTTCGTTATGTGCGCCGTTACTAATGTCAAATTGTTGACAAGTTTGTTGACCTTCGTTTGATATCGGGTTATTGTTTTGAATCGAGTTTTATACATTATAGAGATTGTCTGAAATTTTGGAAAATATAGTAACAAAGCTCAAAATGGTATAGTTAGATTCACGATCGGTCATACGAGAATAAAATAATAAATATTTTTTTTTAGTAACGGCGCACATTGGCCAAAGTGTGTCGTTACAAATGGTCAACTGGAAAGTCAACTCAGTGGACTTTCCCTTGACCTGTTTCGATCAAGGTTGATACCTTATCATAATTGTCTGAACTTTTCGCACATGAAATAACAAATCATTGCGCTCATATCCGTACGGTTGGATTTAAACGTGTTTTCCAACATTATTGACTTTCGTTGAAACGTGAGTATAGTTTATAAGAAGATAAATTTAAACATAAACCCTAAACACATTGATAATCAAACGTTCGATGAAGTAATAAAGATTTTTTAAATCCAAACCGTTCAATCTGTTGTAAACAACATTTATGTGATATAATACCAATTTAAGAAAAATCAAACCACGGGAACACGACTTATCAATTACGATCGGACCGACATTCATTTTGTAATTTTAATATTTTTTAAAATTTGTTTTTGTAACGGCACACACATCAAAGTGCGCCGTTACTAATTTGCCGGGAAACGAAAATTTGGCGAAAATTCATTTTTTGCTAGTAAATTTCGCAGAAAATTAAACTTCCTGCGGGTATTTTCTTGTAACGGCGCACATAGTAAGGTGCGCCGTCACAAATTGAGTTGATTGTTGCCAAAATACGACCGTTAGAATCGTAACAGTTAAAAATTTGACTGTTAGGTTATCGTAAGATTTGTAACGGCGCACCTTGGGTAAGTGCGCTGTTACCAACAAATTTGTAACGGCGCACCTACCAAACGTGCGCCGTCACTAATTGGATTATAAATCCACCCAGATCTCTTCTTTCTCTGCCTTCACGACCCTCTGCCTTTTTCTTCTCTTCTCTGTCGTCGCCGCCCGCCGCCCGTCACCGCCAGTCGTCGTTGCCGCCTCTTCTTCTCTCTCCCAATTTGCTAAGGTAAGTTTTAGGTTTAATTAATTTGTTTTAGTATTTTTAAGTCATTTGCATGTTAGGATTGTTAGTTTTGTGAATTTGCATGCTAGGATTGTTAGTTTTGTGAAATTGCATGTTAGTATTGTTAGTTTTGTGGATTTAGCATGTTAGGATTGTTAGTTTGTGAATTTCATTTGGAATTTGATGATTTGTATGTAATTTGCATGCAATTTTCAGAAAATACCCCTTGGGGGTATTTTTGAAATTTTCAGAAAATTCTCCTAAGGGATATTTTTGTGTATCTCTTGTACTAACAAAACTACTTTTGAATTATTCCAAATCTAGCTAATGGACCCGAACCCGAAAGTTACAGCTCCAAAGACTAGGGCACCTAAACGGTCTCTTATGGACGAGGAGTTTTTCAGTATTACACTGACGTCAGCTACTCCAGACGGTGATATGTACACTCCGTCACCGTCGCCGCAGCCGACTCAGCCGTCTTAGTAGGGCCTTCCCGTCATTTTAGGATGAACTTACCAAGTGTCGGGGGAGAGGCAGAGTTTCATGGAGATGCTCGGAGAAGATTCGGGAGCCTCACCTATTGGAGCTGGCAGTTCAACTGAATACGAGTTCCCGTTGAACGAATGGGGCTTTGTACCTCTTGATGCTCCAGAGTATCCAGCGAACGAGCTCTACTTCGACTATAAAGTAGAAGATGGCACACTGGAGAGCGGAAGCTAGAAGCACATGGCTAACAAGGTGCAAAAAGTTGACATATGCATCAAAAATGAGCATAAAGCAGCCGAGAAAAACGGCCATCAGCTTGTTCCTCTGACCTAGGTAGACGGAGGACCATACACCCAATTCCATAGAGACCGCGACCCGTTTGATGTACGTAGGTTAGTCTTTGTTGTAGGCAAGTTTGCACGAGAATGTAACGCTTCCTACCAGACATGGGTCGATCTTCCAACTACCGAGTATCATAAATTTTGGAAGAGCTTTCGGGTAATTTAGAAACTTAATCTCAATCTATTAAGTTTCAAATTACGTATTTTAATAATGGACTAAATATTTTATAATTGCAGCGCTTGTATCAAGTGGATGATACTTCCGTCGAGTTGAAGACGTGGATTTGAGAAATAGCCGTAGATGCTTACATAGAGCGGAAATCCAACATGAAGCGCATGTACAAATTATACGTAGACCCGAACTAGCTAAAATGCTATGGAATTCTCAAAATATTAAAAGGGAAGAAGTCTCAATAGCCGTGGATCGTTCAACATTTTGACGCCAACGAGGTATTTTAAAAACCGTAAACAACATAATTACATTTTTTTAAAGATTCGGGGCATAATTTAATTTCAATTTGTTTTCAGGAAAAATTTGGATCTCAAATGAAAAAAAATTCGATCCAACGATAACAAATTGAACCACCACACGGGCCCAATGTCGTTCCAAAAAGTTTGGGAGAGGATGAAGTCGGAAGGCATCGTACATATCTCCAAGAAATTGGAGGGCTGGCTTAAGGCTCACTCGAAGCCACCTGTCCCAGATGCTGGTACTGATCAAGTGCAGGAGGAGCAAGAGAAGGATGAGGATCCGAATCGCGTATGTTAAATTTTATTCATTAATTAACGTTATTTTTTTAAAAAAAAATTTCAACTTATGCTATTGATTAATTTTTAATTTGATTTACAGAATTTCATTAACCAGGTACTTGAAGAGTTGAAGGTGAACCCGACAAATATCGACGAAAATGGTCATCTGAAAAAGATGATTGACGCTGATGAGGACGAGTTCACGAGACAAGTTGCCCAACACGTCAGAGATGTCGAGGCCGACAAAGGAACAATCATCACACCATCCCGAGGACGACACATCCGGGGATGCAGGGTCATTACCAGGCACCGCTGAAGCATAGAAGACGTTCGGACTCCTCCAGCTCCGGTGTTGCTGTGCGGATGACGGAGCTTGAGACTCAGGTCCATACTCAAGCATATGTTATATCCACTCAAGCCAATCATATTACAGACCTACAGATTGTGCTCCAAACTCAAGGCTCACAAAGTATGAATATGATGTAGTAATTCTATGAGCAATTGCGGTCGGTTAAACCGAATATGCCTCAATTTGACTCGAATATGTTTAGAGGTCCAGGCCCGTCATCATAGTTTCCCGATGTAATAATAATATTTTATTCAAACACTTTATTTTAATTATGAATTTTATTAAATTATAATTTTAGAAATTTAAATATTGATTTAAAAAAAATGAGTAACAACGCACATGCCACGTGTGCCGTTACAACTCTAACGACGCACATAATACGTGCGTCGTTACAAGTCTAATGGCGCACAATGTATGTGTGCCGTTACACTGTTAACGACGCACGTGATTTATGACGTTAGAGTTGTAACGGCGCACGTGGTATGTGCGCCGTTACAAAACTCCCGTCACCGTGCCCCACACTGACGGCCACGTTGACTTGTAACGGCGCACGGAGTTTGAAACGGTGCGCCGTCAGACTTGTAACGGCGCACATTTGATGTGCGCCGTAACAAATTATAACGACGTGTTTGTAACATGGCACGAGAAAACGCCCGTTTGTGCGCCGTTGGAGTTTGTAACGACGCTAAATGTGCGCCGTTACTAATGGGAAAAACTGTTAGTGTCTGATACAAGCAGACCTAGATCTTATAAACTATATTTCACTCTTTGGACGACCTCGATTTCAAATATAAAATTTCCAATTTTCACAAACTATCCAAGGCATATATGCGTATAAAAGAGCCTTTATTCGTAATTGTTGTCAAGAATTAGTATTTTGGGTACTTCCGATTGATTGATTTTGATTTTTCAAACTAGTAAATAGGAAATCTTAGTACTTGCATAAGTTGGTGAAGAATGGTGTGCTGAACAATTATAGGAGGTCATGGACGAGAAATTCGATTATTAGAAAGAAAAGATTAGGGTATGTTTTTTTGGCGAGATCGAGGAAAACTTGTTCGAAGGTTTGCTCTTTCACCTCTAATGGCGGTGAAATCGGTTAAATGTGTGTATGTGCTTTATTGAGTTAAACATTAGACCCTAGACCTAATAGGTTAATCTTTTGAGTTAAATGTGGGCTATATTGTGTATATGTGTTTTCTCTAGGCACTCCTCCTAAGTAAGCTCCAGATCCCTCAACAGTTTTGGGCTTGCTCTAAATTGATCTTTTCTAAAACATCATAAAATCGTGGCAAGAGTTTTTGATTTCGGGTTCTCAAACTCGGGATAGGAGACGGAGGGGCTAGTGGAGGTGGAGAGAGAGTTAGAAATTTGTATCCGTGAAATTAATTTTTTTCTTTTCAAAAATAACTCTAAAGAGATATGCAACTTTACTGTAAGTATTTTTTCCAAATCAAATGAAAAGACTCAAATTCAAGATTTAATTAAAAGTAGTATTTTCAAAATAACAATTGGAACTTTTTACTTATATTGACTGGGAACCAGAGAGAAAGGGAGTCAAATGACATATTTAAATTTTAAAAAGTGTTGAGGAACATTGTGATAATTTAAATTTCAAATAATGTTAATTAATGAATAATTTTTTTTTGGGTTACTTTTAAAAATAAAATAATATAAAACTAACAAATAACAATGGGCTAAAAATAAAAAGAATTTAAGTGAATTGTTTAATAACTCAAACTTTTGAAACATGAATTATTTTTTTTTGTAATTTAAACGAGTGGAGGTGTGATAATTCCTATTGTCGCCATCTTCTCTCGATTAAACTATTTTTCTCTATAGCGTTTATTAGAAGTCTTTCTAAAGGAGCGGCCCATGTCCAGACTAAAAGCTCTCTTGTGTTGTAATGAGTGAATTATGAGTTAGGGATCTGTCCCACCCGAATTATCAGAAGCCGCTGGTGCGAATTATCCTTAATACATCAGGTTCGGTTGGCTTTCAATAAAGAAAAACGATTGGAGGTCTTGAAAAGTCAAAGCGTCCACGTGTTCCAATTGCAGTGGCAAATTACAAATTGAAGAGATCGTGACCGTCCATCGCATCTGGGACTGGACGACCACCGTCTTCTGATTTCGTCCATTTCTCCTTCTTCTGTTTATGAACTATGCTATTGCTATTGCTATTGCTATTGCTGAGAGAGAGAGAGAGCAGAGCTGGTCTGGTCAATAGTTGCTTCTCAGCTCAGGTATGTGTATATTGTCTCCTAATTCAATCTGATTCTCTAGTTCCTGTGCCGCAATCTCCTATTTCTCCGCACAATTCTTGCTTCTTTTTGTGATCTGTGATCGTTGGTTGTTTTCGATCTGATTCTGTGTTTCGTGTTCGAATTTCCGCTACATGCCTCCTCAATTTGGTCGCCTTCTCTGATTTTGTATCTCTTGTTGTAGGCTGATTCTGTATTTTACTTTTTTCTTACAATCATGTGAATTTGGCAGCAGGATTAATGAAAAAATGGAGAATTTTAGTAAAGTATGCTTTAGTTGCAGTCAGTGTTCTTCTGTGTGTGAGTCGGGGGAGAGGTCAAGGCCGTGTCTTTTGCTCAATTGTTGGAAATTTAATTTCTTAGGATCAAAGATTGGTTTATCCATACTTGCCTCCTATAACAAATGTAAAAAGCTGAAGCATGATGGTCTGTGGTTGATGGTTCAGACACAGAGATACTTATGTGTTGAAGTAAATGCTAGAGTATATAAGCTTCTTTCAACTTAATTGGATAGTCAAATGCAAACTCCATGAACCAAAGTGCAATTATAAGAACCGAATATATGATTTATGAGGACTAATTTTGTAGTTAGGAATTCAATCAAGGTGTTTTCTTCAAAAACAGTTTCCAATCATGTTAGAAACTATACAAAGGTCTCATGTTAATTGGCACTTGTGTGTTCGAAAGGTACACATCAAATTTTCTTTTCTAGATCCATGATTCATCTTTAGCGTATGAGAGATTTAAAAAAATCAAACATATTTTTTATAGTGTAATTGTTCTATTTTGCTGCAGAACTCTTTCTTTTACGTGTGCTTTGAACCAAGGTTAATGTAACATTCTCTTCTCAAGATTCAACCGATGCCGACATTGAAGATGAAGACCAAATCAGTCACAAGTTGTGTAAGAGAGGGAAGTGGTCTCCATATCCGTCGGAAGTCAAGTAAATTATCCAAGAATTCAAGGTCTTCTCATGAAACTGCAGAGTTATCACCAAATGGTAAGCAGTGTCATTTAATATATGTCTTATTACAGAAAACTTCTTGGCATGATTTATCAATGAGCCTAGACTATGACCTCTGTGTTTCATTTGTGTCAACTAGCTTTAGTACTAATTGAAAGTGGAAGTTCTCACTGTTTGGAGCAATTTTCACTATTATAGGTTCTAGCAAAGTTAAAATGTTGTATTGGGAAGTTGGAACTAATGAAACTGCTGGTCATCAATCATTCACCAATGCAGAAAGTGTTCATAGAGGGTGCAGCTGTACTGAAATTGCTGGATCAGCTGAAAGAATGGTGCGCTATTAATATATATCTCATACATATCCTCCAGCATGCAGTCAGTTGTTTTATTTGCTCAGTGTTCACATAATGTTCTTCATCAGTCTAACAATGTAATGTATGGTGTAATTAACTGCTATTTCCAAAGGTCTATGTTGTAACTGCATAAGTTTGCATTATATTCGCATGGTTAGTTGATGCAGTTTTGGTGCTTTATCATTGGCAGGAGTGTATGTTGTCCACATGTGCCACAAATTTGGAAACATTATTCTCGTCTATTATGGATTCTGCCATTCACTGTGAGTTAAATGCTCAAGATGATGCAGGTACCACCTGAGCTTTTGTTCTATAAATATTTCTTACTACTGTCATTGAGATATTGCATCCTGTATTTTCTATTCTGAGGCAGTCCGTGTAAAATGTCAGATTCTTTTTTGTCATAGTTAGATTTTCGGTTACTTCTGTTGAGTGTTTGTATGGTAAAATTGTATTCAGTAATAAATGTCCAGGACTGAAAAAATAACCAACACCTTTAATTTAGGCCTCATATTTCAGTGTCTGCTGTAATCAGGTTTAAGAAAAAAGATGGAAAGAAGATGGTAGGTAGGTGTTATTGTCTTGTTTGAGGAAGCATCTTACACAAAAGTATACAACCAGACCAAATTGAAAAAATGGAGCTAATGTATTGCAACTTTGAGTTGAACTTGTGTACTTTCCATAGTAATCCAAATGGGAAAGCCTAGTTTTATTCAACCTGAATATTTAAAATTATTCCTTAGTCAAAAGGCTTGTGGTAGAAACAAATAACAGGCAGGTGTTTCTTTACTCTGATGCTAGAGTGTTATGTAGGTGATTACCTCTCTATTCTTGTATTTTAAGTTCACTTCCTTTTTATCATTTGGTGTTGATAGTAGTTAATGATCTATGATAGCAATTTAGATGCCTAATAGTTACTTAAACGAAACCTAATTTCTGAATAGAGTAGATGCTATGGTGCCCCTCCCCCATTTTGGTTCAGTTCTGATGCTATAGCACCCTGGTGTGATGCTTCCTGTGTGATTTGAGTTTTTATTTGGCACATTGACGAACTCTAATTAGCTGGTCTTATTTCAGATTCAGCTCAATTTAATGTATTTGTACATTTTGCTCTCTGCGACGTGCATTGCTGACTGTACTTATTGTGCAACAGGGACTAGGGATGATACCATTATGCTAGCAACAGATGGCAATTGCTACGATCGAAGCAGTGATTCCTCTCCTTATCAAACTTTTGATCTTTCCGACTTCTTAATGTCTAACCAGAGTTTCACTGGGTTGTCTTTTGATGGAATTTCTGGGTTTGATGACACTATAAAGAGCAACCTCCTGCCAGATTTTGATTTTGCTGATTCGAATATAATGTTTGATATGACCGATAATTCTATGATGTTACCCTTCCTTGAAGAAATAAAGCATACCCACCATTCATGGTCCAATGAAGAGCTTCTGGAAAATGCAGACCATTCATGGTTCCATCAGATCAGCCATCAGATAAATACTCGTGACCAGCAACATGATGATAACCCTGACAATAACAATTTCGATGAAGCAGAATGTTTCGATCCGTACCTGTTTCTTATAAACTTGCCAGACATGTCAGATGATGGAAACACTGTACTGTCTGCCTTGTTGCCTGTAGAGACAACAAAAAGGAAGCATGTCACCCTCGTTCTTGATTTGGATGGTAAGAAAATTGATCAATTGAAATTGATTTCTCCATCATTTCATTGTGTTTTATTTTATCTCATTATTTGGCTACTCATGTCATGTGCGGTAACTTTAAGTCCATTGATTCCCTAAATGTTTAGAAGAAATTATGAGTTTTTATCGTGCTAACATGCTACTTGCAAAATGATTAGCAACTAAGCACTAATTATAACGCGCCATCAAATATTGAGAAGATGGATATATTTTACTTGTCTTATATTCCAGTGAGATAAAGTGATATTATTCTGCAATGAAATGATTTTCAATGTATATTTTGGCAAGAAAAATAATTATCTATTCGTGCTTCAACTCATGTTAATTTGTTAAACTGAATCTGATGATGACGCCACAGTCTGCTGACACTAATGGTCCATCCTTGGTTGCATTTGTGCAGAAACACTAGTCCACTCTACTCTCCAACCATGTCATAATACAGACTTCAGCTTTCAAGCTGTCTTCAACATGAAAGAGCACACAGTTTATGTGCGACAAAGGCCCTTCCTCAGAACATTTTTGGAAAGGGTGGCTGAGATGTTTGAAATTATAATTTTTACAGCCAGCCAAAGCATTTATGCGGAACAGCTTTTGGATAAACTGGACCCTGATAAAAAGCTTTTTTCTCGGCGTGCCTATCGTGATTCTTGCATTTTTTCAGATGGAAACTACACTAAAGACCTGACAGTTTTAGGGATTGACCTGGCAAAAGTAGCTATAGTCGACAATTCTCCACAGGTATTGTCTCCCTGCCCTTGCTCTACTCATCTAGCGTACATATTCGCAATATTTGGGTCTACACTACTTTCCTTTTCCGGAGCACTAGCTTAGATATTGCTTGTTAGTCTAAATATTATTGGATACAACCATCAGAATATTAGTTGCTCTCAAGGTGATTGAAGTTCTGGAGAAGCCAAAATTGAAGGTTTTCCTTGATCCAAATCAGGATTTTAACTAGAGATGAAATTTGTAATATTAGATTTATTTCCTCAAGATGTGGAAATTTAGTTATTTCAGCCATCGTGTTACTTGGACAGGAATTCTAAACCCAGATTAGCTCAATTAAACTTTTATTTGACTTCATTTGATTATAGTTTTGTTTTTTGGAAATGTCAGGTGTTCAGGTTGCAAGTGGATAATGGAATTCCTATTAAAAGTTGGTTTGATGACCAATCAGACCGGGCTCTAGTCACATTACTTCCATTCCTAGAAACCTTGGTTGATGTTGATGATGTCCGTCCAATCATTGCAAAGAAATACAATGTTAAGGAGTAGTTGCTTTCTGTTGATCCACATACGCTGAAAAGACGACGTTGGTTATTGCAATGGAGGAAAAATCATAATCTCATAAAGAAAGAAAGCTAAGTTTTCACCTCTCTCCAACCTCTGATTGTCTAATCATGCTAAAGTTAGCCTGTTGAGTTAGTAAAACAATAATAACTAGAATCCTATTTCTCCATTGATAAGTTTTGTGAAGGGATAGTTGTTTTCTCTAAAGTTAGCTGCTCGTAGTGTCTCCCCAACTCTGATAGGTGATTAGGCGGGTCGCATTTACATTCTGCACTGCAGCTTTTGTATATAATTAATTTTATAGTGAATCAAACTTTTTTTTTTGCCCCGTTTCTTTTTTCCGTCTCTTGTTAAATGTGGTGTAAGGATTTGGTATTAACAGTTGCCCTACTTGCTATGAAATTATGAAATCCATCTTGGCCACAACTAACAAGTCGTCGAAGTAGCGTAGTTGTTACTTGTTAGCACAGCTGTATGATCCTATAGTGTTAGTAATAAGGTAGTCTTTAAATCGGGTTATATTGTTCCTTACATATAAAAAGGGAAATGCAGAAAAGGAAAAAAGCTGTTTAGAATGTTGGGGACTTAGCTCAGCTGTAATAGTCTTAACACAATTTCTAATTGACAATATTCATTTCTTTCGTTTATTAGTGGCGAACAAGTGTTTGTTTGTTATGGAAACCATTATTGACTCATTCAGGTTACTAATGCAAACTGATTTAACTGTATTCTTGATGTGTAAGTCGTCAACAACTAAAATGCTATATATTCATCTTTTTATCTAACCAACATTAGGATTTGTGTTGCACATTGATGTTGAGATGATAAAAAAAGCGCTGTACTCTCTCTACTTTTGTTTGGTAGGAAATTGAAACCTATGGCGTGCCAGTAATGCTTTTCCAGACAAAAGAAAAACGTGGTATGCTGATATGATATGTAATTTGTCGCTTAAGAGTTAACAGTATGCTGATATGATATGTAATTTGTCGCTTAAGAGTTAACAGTATGCTGTTTTATTAGTAATAGTATATGATTTTGGATGGGATAAATTTCTGTGTAATATTGATCACTGTTGCACTGCTATGAGAATGAGATTTGTTTGTGCTTCTGCTATGAAACTGAAATGTGATGAAAATGGTATGCAAGTACATATCTGTTTGATCCAACAAAGTGTTTTTGATCACTTGAATATCCATTTTGTCCAAATACTTAAAAGTTGGAAACAAAGTGGTATGGTGTTTGTTGTGATTGAAAAGACAAAATTCCAACTGAAACATGAATTTGAATTGTAGAGAATTACATGTATCATCATGTATGTATTTTTAATGTAATCACATCAGATGGTATGGTACATGGTTGACTGACCACTCTCTCTGTAGCTACTGCCCCATAGGCTTAGGCTTAGGCTGGTATTGTGCTGCTGCAATTGCAAGTGCAGGGTAGTGCTGCTGATCAGCAGCAAGCACAGCTAAGGTAAGGGAAGGGACCACACATCTCAAGTCCCCAGACAAAGGGTATATTGTTTTTGTTTTCCTTTCATTATTACCCTTCCTAAAATGGCAAATTGTATGTCTTGTTTTGCTCCTTTTTCCATGTTTCCTTATTTGGTAATTTTAGGGTTTTGAATTCCACCCTTCACTACTCTTATCTTTATCTTTTGGTGTATGTTTACTTTTCTCTTTTCAGGGTTGACCTGTGTAAATTGTCTCTCTCTTTTCCATATGAAAACGAGTATAATAATATGTATTCAAGTTTTATTGTTTTGATTTGATCAAGATATTTCATGGTAATTTGGATCTTCTCAGACTAAATTAAAAACATATCCATTTATTCTGTTAATCTGTTATTGATTTGGATCAGATGAATTAATTGAAACACTTCATAAATTACTAATCAGATTAGGATGAAATGTTATTTTACCCACGATTAAATTCAAATATTATGTCAAGTACAATTTTTTTTGCAGGGTATATATTTAAGCGTGTGCGACAAGTTAAGATATGACATATTGCAGAATTTAGAGAAGGATACTGTACTTGTTAATTAGATGACTTACATTCTTAAGCATTATTATACTGGCACATGAGGTTATTCCAATCCTCATTCTTTTTTTAAGGAAAAGCGAATTTTATTTAATAAATAGCAACTAACCCGGCATCAAGCCGGACAGTTGAGGCTATAGTTGGTGGGACAGACCCCTCACCATAACTCCAGCTACTGTTAGTCAACGCAAATTTGGCTAATTCGTGAGCCGTTTTATTACATGATCTACGGACAAAAGATAAAAGACATATTACTATCAGAAGTTGAGAGTAACCGTCTACAGTCATATTCCAATCTTCATTCTTGATTAACTATTATTGATGATAAAAATATATATTATACATAAATTTTAGTTTATAAAAATCAATTATATCGAAAAATAAGCATTTAATCTAGTATGACTATTGTGTAATAACATATGAACAGATTTAATCTAGTAATAACATTTTTAAAAATTAAACATATTTCTTGTAATGTTCCTTGTTTCGTTTAATCCAACTAAAAATAACTGCTAAGTATTTAATTTAGTTTGATAAAGTAAATGTAGGTGCAACATATAAATAAGAAGGGGTAATGACAATTGACTACACCCAACTATGTCACGTTTCAAATTTAATACCCCAACTTCCAGATTTTCATTTGGGATACTCAAAGATAAAATAAGCGACACTTAACCCAACGTCTGTTAAATCTAACTGATTTGGTATGTCAAAAAGTCTAAAATGCCCTCAATGATTTTGGTCTGTTAAACCAGTCTGATTGGTTCAATTGGTATGATTATGAAATGACTATTTTACCCCTAATTAAATACTCACTTTAACTCATAAATTGAGGGCAAATTTGACTTTTTACTTACACAAATAATAATTATAATTCTCTAATAATTAAATAAATATATAACCATTATTTATATTATTCTTATTATTAATCATTATTATTAATAAATAATTGATTATATAATTATTAATAAATTAAAAACCTAATTAATTAACCTAATTAATTATAATAATGAAATCCTAATTAACCGAAATCCTCCTCCGCCTGCTCAGCCTCCGCCGCCGCCTCCGACCACCACTCCTGTCTCCGGCCACTACTCCCGTCTCCGGCCGCCACCCCCGTCTTCAACCGCCTGCTCCGACAGCCACCTCCGACCGCCGCCTCCGATCGCCGTCGCGCTTCGGGCTCAGGTGGAGGGGCTTGGACAACCCTTTCTCAAACCCTCGGCACTTCGACCCCGAGTCAGCGAAGCTCGGCGGCGGTGGCAGGGCAGCGGCGCAGGCGAGGTTGAGAAGGATGCTCTCGGCGAGCTCTTCGCATCGTCGCCGCTCGTTCGAGATGGAGGTCGGACCAAATCTAGGTTTCGACTCAAAATCCAAATCTAGATTTCAATTCAAAACCCAGATCTGGGTTTTGAGTCGAAACCCATATTTGGGTTTTAAGTCGAAACCTCTGCAGATCTAGCCGGAACGAGACTGGTCGCCGATCGAAGCTCCGATTGAGAGAGCAGAGTTCCCACGCGCGCGACACTGAAATTTACAGAGAGTGTCGGCGCCGTTCGGAGTCGCGTCCCACCTTCTTTTTTGAGGGTTTGAGAAAGGGTTGTCCAAGCCCCTCTATCTGAGCCCGAAGCGCGACGGCGGTCAGAGGTGGCTGTCGGAGCAGGCGGCTCGAGACAGGAGTGGCGGCCGGAGACGGGAGTGGTGGCCGAAGACAGGATTGGTGGTCGGAGGCGGCGGCGGAGGCTGAGCAGGCGGAGGAGGATTTAGGTTAATCAAGATTTCATTATTATACGTGACATAGTTGGGTGTAGTCAACTGTCATTACCCCAAATAAGAATTCAAAAAATCATTGTGGAAGGATGACTCTCTTGGGAACCAACCCTCACCTCTTAACCGGTGCCCCCAACCATCACCACGTTCATATCTCAACTTTCACCATCCATCAACAAATCAGTTGTCTTAATCTGCAATTATCCTAAACAACATCAACAAGTTTGTCTTTTCAAAATCTGCAACCCTCGTGGAGAAGTAATAAGCATCAACATTCCACTCAACAAGAATAAAAGATGTAAAACATTTGTTTTTGTGTTCCTTAAATCCAATTCAGAAGCAAAAAGAGCTATATTCAACCTCAACGGTTTGTGTTACCAGCTGAAAAATCAAAAGTTTATTGTTGATTTTGCAAGTAATGAGGCTCCTCTCAAACTCAAGCTTTCAGTACTTCCCCACAAATCAATTCAATATCCACACAAAACTACTCAACCCCACAAACCAAGTCCATCGAAAAATCTAAACTCCAAAATCATCTTTCTTGGATGTGGTTCTAGGCTTCAAAACCTGCACCTGCCCGGCTCCGACACGTGCTCACCTTCCTGCTACTTCTAAACTTGACCGCATAGCATCTTGTTCTGGCCAACTAAATTCTCATATGATATTCAATTTTTCACGATGCGTCATGGGCATCGTCCATTCCAATCAGAGTCGTTGCTCTATCTTGAAGGAGATGGTTCAAGCCGACGTTATTGATGTTGATATCACCTGTCTTGGCAATAAAGTTTTTATTCTCTTCTTCAAATGGAGTTTTATTTTCGGAATTGGAATCTTCAAACTAGAACCGGCTTCGGCGTTGGTTCTTGGAGTTCCTTGACAAACCTAACCTCTTGGAAACGGGTGGTTTATTCAAATGGGTCTCCGTCTCGAGTATCCCGATCACGGCTTGGTCAATCGATTCCATCACCAATGTTACCTCAAAAGCTAGAGAAGTGACACTCATTCATCCTGATTCTCAATCAGGTCTTCATTTGGATAAAGCTTTGGTTCTGATTCACTCTCAGTCTCCTTCATCGACCCAATTACCAGTCGACCTGATTCTGCTCAATAATCGTTTTCAGTGTTGGTTGAAGACTTTCCGGCTGCCTCTGTCCCCATCAGCTCAAAATCTCTAGATTTGGTTTTGGGTTCTGGCTCCTCCGAATCATCTCAAGTCTCATCTGTCAGAAGCCAACATTTTCTCTCGGGTGCACTCATGGATGATTCACATGATGGTGACTCGTCCATGTCTGCTGAACTCGCCACAGATTCGTTCTTGGCCTCATCTCTATGTGGGCTCGCCGGAAATTCGAAATCGGCTTCTTCGTCGGGTGGTTCTAACAGCCCCACATCGGCTCAGTTCACAAACTTCTACGATGCTTTGCCAACAATATGTCTGTCCTCGGACCCAGTCACCGACGTCTTTACTTCGGTCGTCGCCTCGATTCCTAATCTGGCGGCTCATCCTCCTGGCCTCATCCGCGACGCCACTGACCCTGAGGTCGGGGTCGCTTCCGCTCCCTTGGTCGAGGTCGCTTCTGCTCCTGAGGCCGCCTCGGTATCGAAACGTGCTTCGGCTCTCAAAGCGTCGCCTCGTGGGATCACAACTCCCTCTCCAGGGACTCATTCTTTCGAGACGCACGCGGGGGTATCACGGTCTCCCTCTATTCCTTTCTTCGATGTGCATAAGAGGTCTCCACCTGCTGCTGGACCTTCTCCCCAAGCCCACTTTGCTAACAGAATGGCTTTCATAGATTCAAGGGAAAATGACAATTTTGTGCACCTGAATATACATTTTTGACACTTTCATACCCTATTTTTTTTCTTCTTTTCTTCAGTACCCTGAAATACATTTTGGGACACTTTAGTCCTAAAATACAAAAAATACCCAAAATACCCTTGAGTTGAACTAACATTAAACCTGGTCTAATTTCAATTGTGTAAAAAGACGAAATTACCCTTAACTATTCATCGAATTTTCAAGTGAATGCCACCCTTTCAATTATTCCTCTCCTCCTCCTCCGCCGCCCCCTCATTGTCGGCGTTTCTCCGGCATGGTGTGCGAGTCCTCGTCGGTCCATCGCTCCCGTCCCCTCCTCTCCTCCTCCTCCGATACCCATCACACGGTGGCGCCGCCGTGGGGCTCGCCGTGGGTCACGGAGCTCCGCCACGGCGACACGCTGCCGTTGGCCCGGGGGACGTCACTTTCATCGAGTTTCGGGTACCTCTCGAGACACTCGTCCTCGACCTCCGAGAAGATTCTCGGTTTTGAAGACGTTGTCGTCATCATCGAGAACGAACCATCGGACCTCCGGCAAGCTGAGGCAGAAGCTCTTGCCCACGATTCGCGAGATTCAGAGTCCGGAGGGGTAGCCCGTTTGGTTGTGTATATGAAGACGGAGCACTCTTATAGTAAGTAAAAGTGCTCTGTTTTCACATACCCAAAACAGAGCACTCCATGCCACACATAACAAAAAAAAATGGAGCTCTCTTTATGCTTTGTTTATCTCTTCTCGACCCACCAACAGTATGCAACTCTCTCTTGTTGGGATTTGTGCCCTAGCACAATGTATTTTCAATCTAATATTGTAATAAAGATTATTCGTTGAATAAAAATCGGCATTCATATTACTAAGTGTTGTAGTAATATCTTAAGTATGATTTGATTTGTATCATTGATGTGTCAACACATAATAGTAGATCTACATATCAGATAAAATCTTACTTAAGCAGTCCCCGATCAGAATAGCTTCATAAGAAGCGATCGGTATGAGGCTAACTCCAAATGATCACGCTCTACTGATCATGGCCAGAAGGGGGCCAGAGTTAGGTCATAGTATCACCAGTCAGGGGTGATATAGGACGACCCGAATCATGAGTATGTTACATAGACACAGTCATGAACATACTCATATGTCAGATCATGAAATCACATCCTCAGACCGAAGGACCATTGAGGTCAATATGTAATGAGTGACGAGTTTGACTCAGTCTAACGTCTCCTGTAAAAGGGTTACAATAACGGCTGTGATTGGCTCGATCACAAGTTACATAAGTTGACTAGATGGATCGCTGAAGGATTTATCCCTCATACGGACGTGTGAGCAGATATCAGTTTAGGCCACTTGATGAGTACAACTGAAACACAATAGCATGGCCATGCAGACGATACGTAGTATCAGTTATAATTCAGTTAACTCAGAATCAAGAAACAAGACAATAGAACGAGGATGACTTGTCTATGCCTCGTGGTTGTCAAAGATATCAAGAGGATAAAAGGATACATTCATGAACGACAAGGTTAAGTCGAAATCTCGATAATCACAAGCGTTGGGTAATCATGATGTCTTGCTAGAGGCCACTCATGATGGAAAGGGTAAAATGATAATTTTACCAGTCCGCCGACGTGTCGTGAGCCTAGAGGGTCACACACTTTAAGTTGAGTAAAACAGATGGATTCATATGGAGGAATTATGAGAGAGCAAAATCCGGTTTTGGATTAAACCGGTTTAGACCAATTTCGGTTTAGGATTAAACCAGAATCAAGAACGGTTTAGCAGGACTAATTAATTATAATCTAATTAAATAGATTTAATTAAATTAGCTAAACTGGGCCTAGCCAGAATGGGCTAAGCTAGAATGGGCTTCTCTACACAATTAATTAAGAGCTTTGGGCTTTAAGCCCATTAAGGCCTTTAATTAATTAAAAGCCCGATTAAGGTCTATAAAAGGGAAATTTTCAGATCTGAAAATTACACAATTATATTTGAGAAACCCTAGCCGTCTTCTCTCTCTCCCTGCCAAGTTTCGGCCGGCCCCTCCCCTCCCCGTGCTCCGTCCGTTTTGCTTGCTTCGATCTTCTAGCAAGGTTCGTTGCAAGTATCCGTTGGATTGCTCTTCCTGTGTGGACGATCTTTAGAGGTTACTAAATCCAATTTAGTAACAAGGAGATTTTGATTCAAGGTAAACTTAAATTTTAATCTAGTCTAGATCTCATGATCAATTCATGATCATGCAAGATCCGTATAAATCATGGAACTTTGAGGTTAAATTTCTTGTATGGGCATGAAATTAATTGTCTGGAACCCTCAAATAATTTCTTCATCTCTGACGGTTCCAGTTTTGCTTCATGAGAGCTTCCTAAAACTCCATGGTTGTTACTGTACCCATTTGACCCTAGGTTTCGATTTGGGTCTCGACGGAATCGAAGTGGTTGTTGGCGGTCGCGAAGTAGAGGACGGAGGCGAGGGTGAGGAAGAGGAGGGGGCGGAGGAGGAGGAGGAGAAGAGGAAGGTAAATAGAGTGGCATTCACTTGAAAATTTGATGAATAGTTGAGGGTAATTTCTTCTTTTGACACAATTGAAATTAGACCATGTTTAATTTTGGTTCAACTCAGAGGTATTTTGGGTATTTTTAGTATTTTAGGACTAAAGTGTCCCAAAATGTATTTCAGGGTACCGAAAAAAAGAAAAAAAATGTAGGGTATGAAAGTGTCAAAATTGTATATTCAGGTGCACAAAAGTGTCATTTTCCCTATATTCAAATACCAATTGCCCATTTAAAACTTCTCGTGTCAACTCCAAGTCCAAGCCCATGAGCCAGAAAAACCTCAAAAAAGACAATCTTGCCTCTTGGTCAAAGTACTGGACCGAATTTGAATAAGCTACCGTCTCATCAAGATCCTTAAGTTTTCACTCAATTTCGATCGTTTTCAATTTCACTTGTCAATTATGTTTTTGTTACATTTTCGTAAACTAACTTTCCCCGCCTTTGTTTCCTCCTTGGGAGCTTTGTCGAGCTCAATTAATAAATCAATCACTTCGCTAAGAAAAAAAACGAATTCAATAATTATTAATCACTTGACATGATGATCAGAAGCATCCTAATGTTTTGGAGTTTTGTCAGCTCCATGACATTGAAAGCAAGCTATTTTTGAGAATACATATCAAAACTCACAATGAACTTTTAAAAAAAGGATAATTCATGTTCACTATGTTGTGATATTATCATGGCCGGCCCAAGCACAAGGCAAGAAAAACCTTTGCTTTAGGCTCCCGATTTTATTAGCCCCAGTATATATTTCTATATAGATCCATATATGCATTTCTAAGTCACATGTATGTGTAATGGCCCTAATTCCACGTCTTGTTTTCTTTTTAACATTAAGGCGCCCATTTATAACATTTGTTTTTAGCTAAAATTGATCTATAACTTTTTTTTTATTTTCAAATTATTTATTTAAATTTAAGTTTCATACAACCCATAATTAGAGAATTACTAAAACACAAAATTTTAACCGATACAATTACATATCCAAAATCTTTCGTTCAACTCCCTGATATACCTAGAATCGACCTCCTCTGACCAGCGTGTTTCAGAGAAGCACCGTGGGTGGTAGAGCGCATTGAACATACTCTTAAAATAGTACACCGTGGTAGTGGTAACGTTAGTGAACAAGAATCATTCCTTGAAAAAATACTCAATAGATGTAAATGTCGCATTGAAATAAATGAAAAAGGAGGGCATGAATGCAAATACCCAAAAACAAGGTCTATGGCAGTTATGGCCTGTGTTGTGGCAGAGAAATTGTAGAGCATGGAGGGGAGAGAGAGGCTCTGTTCCTCTACTATTATATAATCTTTACCAGAATTGGCTACACTACACTACAACATGATCGTCGGAGAGCTGTATTTGACCTTTTTACAATAATACCCTCAATATCTGCTTTTATTTCCATCCTCTCTCTCTTC
This sequence comes from Geranium rotundifolium, assembly GCA_963920655.1. NCBI lineage: Eukaryota > Viridiplantae > Streptophyta > Magnoliopsida > Geraniales > Geraniaceae > Geranium > Geranium rotundifolium. The sequence goes on from OY987323.1 coordinate 14,135,674, forward strand.
TCTTCTTTTCTCTTCAAAACTCAATATTTCATCCTTTTACCATTAGGGTTAAATCGGTCAGAAATCAGCAACAAAACATAATCAAATTACTGGAAACTTGCAGTAATTTTATATATTGGAAAGCGTCATGAACACTATTGTGACATTTGTTGCAAATATAGTCAGCACCATGAATACAAAAATATGGTTGGTTGATATAGTACTAAAATTTGTACCAGTATTATAGAAAATCATCAAAAAAATATTAATCTAGAGAAACACAAACACTTGAGTAAAAGCAAGAAAACATGAACACCATGAGCTAAATAAGTGTAACGCAAATTAATTAGATGAGTGTAAAATAGAGAAATTTCAATAGATGATAACATAATTTGAGTGGATGATACTTGTAATTTACGTGTGTAATGAGAGGTGAAATGAGTGTAACGAGAGACTATATGAGTATAAAGTAAGAAAATCTTGACAAATTCTAGCTTGGTTTTGATGGGGGATACATGTCGTGTATGAGTGTAACGAGGGGTAGAGTGAGTGTAGCGGAAGAGTAAAATGAGTGAAACAATGAGCTAATTAAAGAAGTGTAACGAAGGAATAAATGAATGTAAAGTAGACAACTCTTAACAAACTATGGCTGAATTGGGGCGGGTGATAACAAGAAGTGATTGAAATGAGTGTAACACAAGGCTAAATGAGTGTAAAGTAGGGAAATATAAATAAAATATCACCTAGTTTAAATGTGACACAAAGGGTAATAAGAGGTGAAATAATAAGTTCTTAATTATTTTAATAATCAAAAAAATTTATACAAGAATGACAATAACTGATAAAAAATTATACATCATTATTCAAAATTATAATGAAAACATTTGTAAATTGACTTATATTCCATGGACAGGATTGCAAATATAATTAACATCATAAATTCATTAATTTTAATACTCGCGCTGATAATAATATTATTGATTATAAAACCTTATGGATTAAATATATATGGTACGGTGATGTCAGAAATTGAAAATTTTAGCGATATTGTAAGACTTCATGCGACATTTACTTTTTGCAAATTGGCATGTACATGATGAAATCACAAACACTATATTAGCAAAATAAATATGATGAATGTTGTTGGAAAGTAATTGAAATAAGAATGAGATCCATATGAAGAAGTATGATGGTTCTATTAATATTCAAAGAAAAGCATACATTTTGATGTCAACATATAAAGTAGTGCCAAATTTCCTCCTGTAACTGTTCAAAACCAGCTGCTCTCCCCAGAAATTACCGAAAATACCCACACATATATCATATATGCCAGTAAAAAATACTTGTACTTTTACATTTTACCAAAAATAACTCTGCTAGGATCCAAAAATTACCATCTGTTTTCTTGACTTTAAGGTTACAATTCTACTTATACATTCATATTTTATTAGATGAGAATTTGCTGACAATATTTTTTGAATATTACACTATTTTTTCCTAACTACTCTTATAAATTCACTTACTCAAATAGTCTCGTATCTTAATTTGAAATTAAAAAACAAACAATGTCAACTTCTAAACATGCTTAAACTAATTTGTAGACTATTATTATTATTATTATTAAATTTGGACAGTTCATGTTTTATAAGTTATAATGGCATATAAGTTTAAAAAGTTTATAATAATAAGTTAAGAATATACAGAAAAATGTGTTTTATATTTCTGAAAGTGAATTTCTCTAAATTTAAATTTGAGACTTATCCTGTGACATGATAAAATTGGCATGGTTCACTAGTGTGTCTAATTAATGACTCTTTTTGAGTATGTATTTCTCTTTTTTAGCAATATAATAAGACATGTTTCAACAAAAAACGCTCTCAAATCTACCGTCATGTTCAGTCCGAATACAAGAATGGAAGAAATCAATCACATCGTCGAAATCCTCCAATTCATAGTGGATCAAAACCCATCTACTTACTTAGGCCTCCCTAACATGATCGGTCAAAACAGAAGAAGAGCATTCGATTTTCTGATTGAAAGATTGGCTAATCGAGCAAACTCATGGGTGAATCGTTTTTTCTCAAAGGCAGGTCAGAAAGTTCTTATTAAATCAATTCTACAGGCGCTGCCTATCTACACTCTCAACATGTTCTATCTCCCTGACGGGGTTCTAGAAGAAATCAAAAGAATGCTAGCACGATTTTGGTGGACAGGCTCTATTGCGGGAAGAGGAATAATCTGGAAGAGATGGAACTCCTTGTGTCTTCATAAAGAATCGGGGGGTTTGGGGTTTCTTGAGCTAAGGAAATTCAATCTTGCCCTTCTTGGTAAGCAGTTTTGGAGGCTACTATCGAAACCAGACTCCTTAATAGCTCGAGTGTTGAAGGCACGTTACTATCCTAATGGATCAATCTTAAACGCTTCTTTGGGCTCTAACCCAAGCTATGCTTGGAGAAGCATCCTGGCAGCGCAGGATCTAGTCAAGACAGGAGCCAGAATGAGCATAGGACCGGGCCTTTTTCCTATATCCACTCCGTGGCTAATTGAGGAACCAGCCTCTTTACTACTCCCTAATGCAGAAGCTAACATTCAACAGGTAGCAGATTTATTTCATACAGGTTTAAAAGAGTGGAATTTACCTCTACTTCAAACTATTCTTCCTCCGACTGAGGTGACCAGGATCTGCTCCATTCCAATAAGCAGAACCACAACCAGAGACTCTTGGTTTTGGAGATTTGAGCCAAATGGTTTCTACTCTGTCAAATCGGCCTACAGACAACAAATTCGACAAAATGGTCAGTGGGCTATATCTCATCAACAATTAAACTGGAAAAGGATTTGGAATTTTAATTTACCTTTGAAGATCAAATTGTTTCTCTGGAGGACTCTCAAAGAGATACTTCCAACCAGGGAGAATGTTCTTAGTAGAGGAGTGAACCTCCCTTCCGATTTGTGCCCATTCTGTTCACTTGACAGGGAATCCTCTCTCCACATCCTCTGGGAATGTTCCTCTCTAACCTCGCTCAGACCGATATGGTGCAGGAGCGGCCCTCCTTGTCAAACACTCATGGAGGTCTTCAATTTTGCATGCAACAACCATCCTCAAGTCAGAAATGAAGAACTAATTTATCTATGGTGGGCAATTTGGAAAACAAGAAACGAGTTAATTTGGAAGAATCAGAACCTCAACATATTCTCGATCTCCTGCGTGGCTGCGCGAACAAGAGCGGACTGGGCAGCATCGCATGCACAACCCCGCTCAGCTCCAAAACCCTATCAAAATCAGAGATGGTCTAAACCGAGCCATGGATGGGTGAAGATCAATACAGACGCTGCTTTGGAGCTCCAGGGAAACAGAATGGGAGGAGGGATGATATGCAGAGACGAAGAAGGTCGCACCTTAGCTGCTCGGGGATTCACCTTACAGGGAAGATTCGAACCCCTCATGGCCGAAGGTCTATCACTGCGAGAAGGGATTCAATGGGCAAGGTTTTTGGGGGAAGAAAGTGTAATCTTCGAGACAGACTCCAAAGGTCTGTGGCTTCTTCTGTCCACAGACTCAAACCCCTCTTCCCCTATTGGAGCAATAGTTTTAGACAGTAAAAATTATTGTACATACTTTGTAAATAAGAGTTTTTCGTTTATTACTAGATCAGGTGATCGGGTGGAGGATTATCTAGCCACTTATGCTCTAACGAGCCCTGATTTCGAGTTAACTAGTGCTTATATAATAGGCACGTTAACTCGCTATGTAGTAGCAGACGTTTCCACAATATAACGAGCTCGTCTCTTTTTCTCAAAAAAAACAAAATTAGTTGTTAAAAGGCTAACAAGTAACTAAAATAAGCTAATTGTTTTCATGAATTACCTCAAAATGCCCTACTTAACCAAACAAATAAATAACAATATAGGTAACAACAGATTGGGGAAAGAAAAATTAAAATTAAAGTGAAACTACAATTATGTCCTAAAGAAAACGATAAAACTAGAACGGGAGTTGGGAGTAGTTACAGAGAGTGGGGGTAAAACGGGAAATTCGTAGAATTGGCATTTGGTGAGGCGACACGTAGCATTGTGAGGGCATCGATAAGGAGCTCGTGGGCCCGAAGCAGCCGGGACGCGGGTATATGAGGAAGGCAATAGACACAGTTGCGATTTTATAACTTGGTATTCGGTCATTGAGAGGTCTCTCTCTCTCCCGAGCACGAGCACGAGCACGAGCACGAGGAAGGCGCTTGGCGTTTCGATTCTGGTATGATTCTCTCTCCCTCTTCGTGTTTCTCTCGCCGGAGAACTTTGCTTTCTTCTTCTCCGGCGATTGTGTTTGCGATGCTCCGGCACTCGTCGATCGTCTTTTCACTTCTGTACTGGTTTTACTTTTCTGTTTCCGGCAGGTTTTCGTCGTTAAGCTTTGTTTTATCTGTTTTGTATACTGGCAATGTGTTTTTGCGTTTCTGTTTCTGCTCTGTTTTCAGTACTTTTTTGCTTGTGCTCGGTTTGTGGTTTGAAATCGTTTCCACGGACCTGTTACTTTTGTTTTCTCATCTGATAGGCATTTCTGCTTCTTTCTGTGCTCATATAGTGTTTTTCTTTCTGGCTTTGTAGCGTCGCGATTCTGTTTTTTGAGATCCTGTTCACCGTTCGTTTTTTTTGAAAAAAAGATCTCTCTGTGGCTGTCCGTGCAGTTTCTATGATCGTGTTGTGTTTCTGATCTCTGATTTTATTTTCCAGAGGTTTTGCTTCCTCCAAGTTTATTCGCTCCATTGGTTCTTTTCTGGTTCTCCTCGTTTAGCTTTTGCTTGATCTGTTTTATTATATACTGGCATTATGTTTTTGTTTCAGTTTATGCTGGTTTTCTGCTCTGGTTTGAGTACTTTTTTCCCTGTGCTCGGTGTGTGATTTGAAATCTTTTCCACTGGCCTGTTACTTTTGATTTTTGTGTGTGTTCGTTTTTGCTGTTTCAGCGTCGCCGTTTACTGTTCGTTTTATGAAAATAATCTTCAGAGATCTCGCTGTGGCTGTCCGTGCAGTTTTTATGGTCGTGTTGTGTTTCTGATATCTGATTTTATTTTCCCGACGTTTTGCTTCCTGCAAGTTTATTCGCTGAATGGGTGCTGTTTTTTAATTAGTTCATTTGGTCGTTTGGGATTTTTTGAAAGTAATTGTTGTTATGAGAGCTGTATTGGTATTTGTGAGATATGTTGTGGAATTGTTGGAAACATTTTTGGATCTGAAGTTGTGGATGCTCTCTTTTAATGTTTTAGATCGTTGATATACTGGGGTGACAACTATGATTTTATTTTATCTTAACTTAGAGAATGTGTTTCAAAATTTTATAGGTTATTTATTTAACTGATACGGGTTTAACTGGTTTTGGATGAACATGTGGTTTATCCCTAATAAAATTTAGTACAATGTGCATGATCTTAGTGGTAATCCTTGTAAACATGTGTTTCCTCCTTCTCAATATGGAACTCTCTACTGTTGAATGTTTCTTTTCAACATGGCGTTTGCATACTTACTTGCATCTTATTGTGGCCGGTTTAGCATCTCTTGCTTGCAAATCTGTATATTATCAAAACTCATTGTAAGCATTATCAAACTAAACTAAACAAAACTTAAGTTTTATCCTATTTTGTTCTCCTATGGTATATTTTTCTTTCTTTCTGCTTGTTTAGTATGTACTGCATGAGAAGTTTGTAAGTGTCCATTGTATAAATGCTATAGATTTCTCTCTTATGTGATTTGTTTTCAAGTCAGAATCTAGAGGCCAGGAGGACCTCAGTTGTATTTACTAGGATGATTTCTTCAAATGGATATTTTTTTTTTGGTAAAAATTTATCATACTGTATTTAATTCATTGGGAAACTGGTTTCACAAGACTCAAGTGCATTAGAATCTCCAGGTCTCCTTTTAATAAGTTATTTAAACCCATCACTGAGTTATTTAAAGCTCTAGGTATCTGAGTTATTTAATGAGTTGGTGAACTTCAATTAAAGTACACCTATGTTTTCAAAAACATACTTCTGAAAATGCGAGTAGATAACTAATTTTGAGAACAGTGTGTTGATGGGTTCTGTATATTTCTTGTTTAAGGTATCTGATGGTGCTTGGTTCCCTCATATTCGTTTTACCTTCATCTATAAAGAACAACCGTGGGAAATGCTGTCCTCAATTGGTTGTTTAATTGGTTTCTTGCAGCAATAATCTTATTAAAATTTAGCTTGAAAGATACTTACAGGAAGATGTATGCATGAATTCATATTGTGGCCCTGTGTTCCTTAGACTTGATCCTTGGACAGTAATGCCAATTTATTGTATATGTTGAATTTCTGGAATACATCATTGTCTGTCAAAAGATCATTATCAATGTTGAATTTGCATATTTATGTTTTTCTGTCTTGTAGTAAAAAAAGAATTTGGAAATGTCGTCCTCAAATCCGGAAGGTGATGAAGCATCACAACTGCCACCCCCTCCTCCTGTAGTTCCTCCTAGTGTTGTGCCTGTTAAAGTAGGTCCAGTCCAGAAAGTTTCACACCTGAAGCGGGTGCCAATGTCAAGGCCAGGTTATGGGACTAAGGGGAACAAGCTTCCACTTCTTACTAACCATTTCAAAGTTATCACTGGCAAGCTTGATGGTTACTTCTTCCATTACAGTGTAAGTGTGCATTCTTCTCACCCTTCTCTCCTTGGATAGACGAACATGATTATGTAAACTTGTAGCGCGTGTTAAATGTTTGTTTCAGGTTGCACTGTTTTATGAAGATGGCCGCCCAGTTGATGCTAAAGGCATGGGGAGGAGGGTTATTGACAAGGTCAAGGAGACATATGATGCCGACCTAGAAAGCAAACACTTTGCTTATGATGGGGAGAAGAGTTTGTTTACACTTGGTTCTCTACCAAATAACAAGCTCGAATTCACCGTTGTGTTGGAGGAGCAGTGCTCAAGCAGGTATAAATTAGTGGTTTTGTTGATATTATTCATTGACTTTCACATTCATCTCATGTTCCTGATGATGTTATCCTGAAATATGTTCTGTCACAGAACTGATGGAAATAAAGGTGGGAGCCCTAGTGATGGCAATCGGAAGAGACTGAAGCGCCAGTACAATTCCAAAACTATCAGGGTGGAAATAAGTTTTGCTGCCAAAATTCCAGTACAGTCGATTGCAAATGCTTTGCGTGGACAGGAGTCTGAGCATTTTCAAGAGGCTCTTAGAGTTCTTGATATCCTTCTCCGGCAGCATGCAGCAAAACAGTATGTTCAGTTTTTAATATGATTCTCATTTGCCAAAGTTGAATGTTAATTTTTCTTGTCTAATATGTTTTTACCCTTGTATGTTCAGGGGTTGTTTGCTTGTTCGACAATCTTTCTTTTATAACAATCCAAAGAACTTTGCTGAGCTGGGAGGTGGCGTGCTTGGGTGCCGTGGCATCCATTCAAGTTTTCGAGCCACCCAAGGTGGTTTATCCCTGAACATAGGTGAGATGCTGTTCTTCAACAGTTTACGATATCTAGCAGATGAATTGGTTTTGACTGTTGCCTTGTCTGTAGATGTGTCAACAACAATGATCATACAACCAGGGCCTGTGATTGACTTTCTAATAAAAAATCAGAATGTTAGAGACCCACACCAGATCAACTGGACCAAGGTATCCCTGAAATTCTCTCAATATTTGATTCGTCACTGTCATGTATTTTTCCAAAAAATTGAAATATCTGGATAACAGGCCAAGAGAATGCTTAAAAACCTGAGGGTCAAAACTAGTCCTTCAAACATGGAGTACAAAATCACTGGATTAAGTGATATGCCTTGCAGAGAACAGACGTAAGATATTTTGTTACTGTGTTTCATTTGTCTGATATTAAATTCATGAATGGTTTTGCAATGCTTGAAATTATATTTAACATGTTCACATTTGTATTCACCTCTTAGATTTACGCTGAAGCAAAGGAATGGAGATGATTCTCAGCCTATAGAAATAACTGTGTATGACTATTTTGTCAATCATCGCAACCTGGAATTGCGCTACTCAGCTGATATGCCATGTATTAACGTTGGAAAACCAAAACGTCCTTCCTACTTTCCTGTTGAGGTAATGGATTTAAAGCTTACATCATATTCCATGTAGTTTATTATCAATAACTGCATATATCCGTATCTTGCTGCTGCAGCTTTGCACACTGGTTTCCTTGCAACGTTATACCAAAGCACTGTCCAATCTACAAAGAGCTTCCCTTGTAGAAAAATCACGACAGAAGCCCCATGAGCGGATGAGAGTTCTGACTGATGTAGGTTTTTTTGCCCTTCAAATTCATAATTCCCTCATTTCTTCTCAAATTTACAGTGGTGTATAATTATTCTGTTCTTTCTGGCAGGCATTGAAAACAAGCAATTATGATGCCGAGCCTATGCTTTGTGCATCTGGAATTTCAATCAGTCCCAGTTTTACACAGGTTGAAGGCCGTGTTCTGTCAGCCCCAAGGGTAGAAATTTATTTTGCCATTTATTTTATGCATTACTTACATTTTTAATTTGAACATGGACCTATATCCAAACAACTTTTTATGTTGTCTTGATGCAGTTGAAAGTTGGAAATGGTGAGGACTTCTTCCCCCGTAATGGAAGGTGGAATTTCAACAACAAGGTGCTTTAAATACCATGATTTGCTACATATGCTTCGAAATCTGTAGATAAGTTGTGCTGACAATATTTGAACTTCACTGCAGAAACTGGTAGATCCTGTAAAGATTGAGCGCTGGGCAGTCGTGAACTTCTCAGTTCGCTGTGACATTAAACACTTGTGCAATCTTATGATGAAATGTGGAGAACAGAAAGGAATAGTAAGTGTCCTTCAAATTAGGAAACCTACATAATTTTATATTGGTTCGTTCTTCTTATTTCCCAATTTTCTTATGCAGTTCATGAACCCTCCATTTGACACATTTGAAGAGAGTCAACATCATCGGTGCGAGACAGCTCCAATAAGAGTGGAGAAAATGTTTGACTTGATAAAGTCAAGGCTTCCCGGGCCACCGCAATTTCTTTTATGCATTCTTCCGGAAAGGAAGAACTCTGACCTTTATGGTAGTGTATCTATTTTTCCCCATGATTCCTGATAAGATCAAGCTACATTTAAGTAAAGGGTGATTGAAATGGGTTAACTTTTCACATTGAAGGTCCCTGGAAGAAGAAAAATCTTTCTGACGTTGGCATCGTAACCCAATGCATAGCACCGACTCGCCTCAATGATCAGTATGTTACAAATGTGCTCTTGAAAATCAATGCTAAGGTGAATTACTTCAAATTGGTGACAGTTAATCGATTATTTATTATCTTGCCTGCCTTTTTATCTGTACATAGATATTGTTTTTAATCATACTTGTGCATTCCTTCAGCTTGGTGGAATGAACTCTTTCTTGACCGTTGAACACTCTCCAAGCATTCCCTTGGTGTCAAAGTGCCCTACCCTAATTCTGGGGATGGATGTGTCGCACGGATCACCTGGCCGGGCAGATGTGCCATCTATTGCAGCAGTGAGTCATTTCTTCTTGTATTGAACCTGTGAAATCATCATCGACATATTTTCTTCAATGAAATGTGTCATCTCAGAACAGCTAGTCATTTCATTTGACGTTGATTCTTGCATATTAAACAATTAGGTGGTCAGTTCCAGACATTGGCCTCTGATATCCCGCTACAGAGCTGCTGTTCGCACTCAATCCCCCAAGATGGAGATGATTGCATCTCTATTCAAGCCTGTTCCTGATACTACTGAGGACAAGGGTATCATAAGGTGGCTTGCCCTCTAAGACACACACTTAGAATTGCATTCATCAGCCGCATTTTTTATCTGGCTTATGCAATTATCCAATTGTTATTTTTTACTATTTCCTTATAATTTTGGCATTCTAGAATTTAATCTGCTGATATGGTGTGTCATTTCAGGGAATTGTTAATCGACTTCTATCTGACATCACAGAAAAGAAAGCCTGATCAGATAATTGTATTCAGGTACCCTTAGTAACCTCAACATGGGTTCATTCATCCATTTCCTGCCTGGATTTATCAATTAGATTATCATACATATAACATTGGAAGTGAAGTGATATATGTATTTGAATGTGATTCTTTTTGCTGTAGTAGAGTAGTTCATCTTTCTTACTGGATGTTTACTTGTTTGTTCAGAGATGGAGTGAGTGAATCTCAGTTTAACCAGGTGTTGAACATGGAGCTGAATAGCATCATTGAGGTGAGGTTTTTCTACTTGTGTGTGGGTGTTTTTATTAAACCTAGTGGTTTAGTAGTTGGTGAATTTGTTTTTTTACAAATCATGTACCTTGATTAGGCATGTAAGTTTCTGGATGAGAGTTGGAACCCCAAGTTCACGGTAATTGTGGCACAGAAGAATCATCACACCAAGTTCTTCCAGTCATCATCTCCTGATAATGTTCCACCTGGTCAGTCAGTGTTTTACTTTACTTACTGCTACCAAATAGAGTAGTCATTTCATTATTCGTGTACTGTGCTCTGCTGTGCAGGGACTGTGATTGACAACAAAATTTGCCACCCGAGGAATAACGACTTCTACATGTGTGCACATGCTGGCATGATTGTGAGTATTCACCATAGCATTCATTCTCTATTTATAGTCTCTAGTGCCTGCTTATTATTAATTTGTATTGCTTGCTTGTACTACAGGGTACGACTCGACCAACACACTATCATGTCCTGCATGATGAGATTGGGTTTTCTGCTGATGATTTACAGGAGCTTGTGCACTCTCTGTCCTATGTGTACGTAGTTTTATCTGATACAAATAATAGACTGACTAGTGCATTGCTTTGTGTATCTATATATTATCTGTTGATTCGATTCTATTCTTTTATTGCAGGTACCAAAGGAGCACTACTGCAATATCTGTAGGTAATATAATATTACATACTGAGTTTGGCTTTATTTGTATTGACTCAATAATGAATAATAGTAGTCCAAGTCCTAAATGTTATTGGTAATGATTGTTGCAATGCAGTGGCACCAATTTGCTATGCACACCTTGCAGCGAGCCAGATGACACAGTTTATTAAGTTTGACGAGTTGTCGGAGACTTCATCAAGCCAAGGGGGAGGGGGAGGTGGAGTTACTTGTGTTGGAGGGTATCAAGTGCAGGAACTTCCCAGGCTCCATGAAAATGTCACCAATTCCATGTTCTTCTGCTAAATACAACACTCTTCCCACACATCTGTATTTTGTTGCTAACTTTTGGACTTTAGCCTCCTCTCCTGCTAGTAGTATATGTACTTAGTTGCACTACTCTTTTCTTGACTGTATGGAACTAAATTCATTCCCCCTGAGAATGAAAACTGCTTTTGTTGCCATTATATTCTCACTCTTATTATGTTTCTCCCACTGTTAATAGTTTCACTGTATCAAAACATTTTCCTAAGTATTTGGAAACTAAATAAAATGCAAGAAGAAAAACATATTTTGTTTCACAACGAAACATAAATCGTAGTTAAAAAATACATATTTGTGTAAGTAATTCATAGAATATGGAACATAAACTGCCGACGTAATGGGATTTAAGAGAAACTGAGGATAAGCTTGAAAAGGCTGGAAAAAGAAATTTATAAGATATTATTGATCATGGCCTATCAGGTAAGGTTCTATGTACTGAAAATGTGGGATTAGTTTCAAATGATGGTAAAAACATGTTTTATACTATCATATTTTTGTAATTATACAAGAGTGTTGAAAATAAGGGTGGACGTATACGGTTAACGGGAACCGGTGACTAGATTGAAAATCGAACCGACCATGTCCGGTTTTCAATTTCTGAAACCGAAATTGACCGGAATTACGATGAGACTGGACATCCGATTAATTGTAAATTTTAGTTGATTCTTCGGTTATCCCGAAATCAGATCGAATTTTAAAAAAATAAAAATTAACTGAAAAAAAATCATTTGAAACCTTAGTTTTTGCTCCTACTCGCCACCCTACTCCGCCACCGGATCTTCCATAACCGCCACTTCTTTCATTGTTGATGAACAAAAAATTGAAAATATGTTCAGAAATCGATGCTTGTTCTAGGGTTAGGAGGTTGATTCCCTTTGTGTGAAGTTGGAAGACCGATTCTTGCTTCAAACTCTTTGTTAGAGAGAGAGTCATCGAGAATGAATCAGTGATCACACATGTGTGGAGGTGGAAGAACCATGTGTGTGGAGGGGAACAACACTAGTTGGGGCAAGCGGTAATAAATTCACTTTAACACATGTAAGGTCATGAGTTCTAATTTTAGTACATGCTACTAGTGGATGAGAGTGAGCGATGTGACGCGATCATGGCCATTGATGCATTGAAGATGAAGGGTGGAGATTCAAATTGAATTCAGAGGTTGGACCAGCACCGGTCGATACTGAAAACCAGACAGACTCTTACAGATTTTGATAAACCGAACCAAATCCTTCTCGATTCGTTTCGATTCTGGTTTTGATTGGTTTGTTATGGTTCCAATCAATTTTTCGGTTTTCGGCTATAAATGCCCACCCATAGATGTGAATTAAATTTTTGTGCAAAATTACGAAACTACCCTTAATATCAACCGTTATTTTTGAAATAAAAATATGTAAAAGTATTTATGAAAATATCTTTTAACTAAAATTTGTATAATAAAAAATTATAATTTAATTTCTTAATTAAATTATTTGAATGTTAAAAATTATTTAAAAAAATATAATTCTTAATATCATAAGTAATTTTGTCATTTTTGTATAAATACACAAATTTTACCAAAAAATAATCAAAGTTCATATCACTCCTTTTGTCATTACAAAAGTACACATCACCGTCTTGTAAAAGTGTAATAGTATATGACATATTTCTGTTTTATTTGTCTCAAAATGAAAAGATCTATAAAAAAGAAAATAAATAAAATTTCAATTCATACATTTATATCATTACTGTTGCCAATTACTATTTGAATATTTATATATCAGGGATAATTCTAGACGACTACACCTGGATATGTCATATTATCACATGACTACACGTATAATTTTTCATGTCAGGGTGAATACTCAAGAATTTCATTTTTCTCACTGTTACTCATTCCGTCCATTTCCGTTAGTTTTTAACATTTTTAACGTGTAAAAAGACTAAAATACCCTTTATGGGTAAATAATTGTTTTAAAATTGAATGAAAAGACTAAAATACCCTTCACTATTCATTTAATTTTCAACAAAAAAAATACCTCTCTCCCCCTCCGTTGCCAACTCCTCCATCTCCTTCACCACCATCGCCGCCACCTCCATCTCCTCCATCACCACCACTACATCCTCCTCCACCACCACCATCTCCAATCCCTTCGTCGCCACCTCGATTTGATATACTATGAGCCCAAAATAGAGGTCGTATGAGAGAAGTATTAAATTCGAAAGTTACAATATAATATTAATTATTATTAATAATTGATTTTTATATTATTATTATTATTATTAATAATAAAAATAATACAATTTGATATTCTATGAGCCCGAAACAGAGGTCGTATGAGAGAGTTATTAAATTCGAAAGTTTCAATGTAATATTAATTATTATTAATAATTGATTTTTATATTATTATTATTAATAATTAAAATAATATAATTATAATCATTTTAATTATTAATAATTAATACGGTCAAATTGAATCGGTTTGACTAGATTTGAACCGGTTATACCAGTCAAATTATTTGAACCGGTCAGACTAGATTTGAACCGGTCAAATTATTTTTTAATGATTAATGATTAAATAATTTAATGAAACTTTCGAATAACATAACTCTCTCATACGAGTTTTTATCGGATGATTTTTGATTTGATATAATATGATCCCGAAACGAAACTCGTATGAGAGAGTTAAGTCATTTGAAAATTTCATTATATTATTTAATAATTAATCATTTAAAAAATTATTATTATTAAATTTAAAATAATAATGTAAATAAAAATTAATAAAATATATAAACGAATTTTTTTCTTTTTCAAAATTGTAGATCTTCTAGTTCTCTTCAATTTGATATATTATGAGTTCGAAATAGAGCTCGTATAAGAAAATTATGTCATTTGAAAGTTTTTGTATATTATTAATAATTAATTAATTATATTAATAACAACTTTTATTATTTTTAATGAATTATAATTAATTAATAGTTAATATTAATAATATAATTATTTATTCATATTATTAATTATTAAATAAATTTAAATTGAATCGATCAGATCAGTCTTGAACCAATCAGACTAGTCTTATTTTAAAACAAAATCATTGAGGATATTTTAGATTTTTCAACAGAACAGTTCAGTTAGATTTAACAGAAGTTGAGCTAAGTATTGATTATTGAATCTTTGGGTACCCAAAATAACAGTTTTAAAATTATGATATTAATTTTAAAAGGTAATATAATTGGGTGTAGCTATCTATCATTACCCCTTAAAAATATTCCAGCAATACATGATTGTTTGAGTTACAATGATATTTTTATATAGATAATTTTGGAGAGATTCATTTTTCTACATAACCCTCACAAAATTAAAGTTTAATAACTAATTTCTCCATCAATTTAAAATTATTTGTTCACGAACGATGGCAATATTATAGTTGTCCATTGCTCATAAAAACTATTAAAATTTGTGGTTTAAGATCTATGCTAGCAGTCCAAATTGTATGGTTTGAAAACCTCAATGACTACGTTGCGCCGTTGGCCAATTAATATCTAGGAAAAAGCTCACATAAATACATCAAACTGGACATATTTTTCACTTAACTACATTTAATTAATATTTGAGTCATTTATATACACCTAAATTTAGGGATGGCAATGAACAGGTTCAAGGCGGATTTAGCTATCCCCTCCCTCTTCGTTTCTAAAACAAGACGAGAATTTCTTATTTCTAAAAGGGCGGATATTTCTCAAAGGGACAGAAATTCCCATTTCCTGTCCCAAACCTAAAATAGTTTTAATGTGTATATATTTTTAATAACATTTGTATTAATAAAATAAATTTGAAATATTATTTTTCATTCAATATGTAACTTAAAATATTATTTTACTAAAAAAATACATTCAAAAATATTATTTTTCATTAAATATGCATTTAAAGTATTATTTTACTTAAAATACATTTTTCTATATATAGGGAGGGGGGATATCTCACCCCGTCCCCATCCGAATACATGGATTCCACACCCCCTCCCCTCCCCGCCTCGAACAAGGCGGGGCATTGGGTTCCCGTAGGGAACGGGGAATAATGTCATCATTACTCAGTTTCATAAATTCTCATATGTTAGTTTTTGAATGAAATATATTAATTTTTAAAAGGAAAAGATGAAAATACCGAAAATTTTATTCTGGTGTTCCGATATTTATCGACATTATGATTGACTCATTTTTAGGATATTAGGAAAGATGTCAAACGAATAGTCAAGACAACGTCTCTGATGAACGCCACAACATCTTGAGTAACCTTCTGGTCGACACAGCTTTTGGTAAGTTTCCCGAATATGAAGATTGCTGGCGATATGAAGATTGGGAAGTTTCCAGCTGTGTTCGAAGTCTTTGGGAAGGTTTTGCTAAGGACGCACGTTCTGTAAACTATGTGGAAACAAATCTACCGCGTGAAGAATAGAAAGGGAAAGAATCAAGACGGTGCGATTTGTGGAAACATTAGGGGTTTCGGTTTAAACCCTCTACTATAAAAGTTGAGGCTACATCCTTGGGAGAGGGGACTACTTTGCTGAATACACAGAGCTCTTAGACGTGAAGGTATGCGGGTTGAGAGGCTGTGTATTTGACAAAGAACATTGTGTATCACTCATAGAAGAATCGAGAGATCTGTATTGAGTGATTGTGTTTTTATGTGAAGACGTGCTTGAATTTGCACGAACTCGTCTAACTGCGATTTAGACATCCGAGTAAGGTGAGTGCTCGTAGAGTGGAACCAAGGCGTGGTCTTGGATTCAGGGGGAGTCCCTGAGATAGGTTGATACTAGTAAGAGTAGCATAGGTATAGATCTGTGTGATGATCTTTGATACTTGTATGTTTTGACTGCTTACACTATAGTGAAACCTTTCCGCTAGCACAATGACCCCAGACGTAGGTGAGATTGCACCGAACTGGGTAACAAGCTTGTGTGTCTTTGTTTACTGCTTTTAATTGTCGATTGTTTAAACTGTCTGTGTAACTATGGTTTGTTACACATGTTGTCTCGAAAGTGTGTGAAACATCCTGGTTAAGTATACTAATCAGAATTTCAATTGGTATTAGAGGAGGCATCTATTATTTTTTGGTGAGTTCCAAGGGGACAATTCTGATTGGCTGACATGGATAACCACTAAGAAGGAGGATCCATGAATCGACCACCCATTTTAGACGAGAATAATTATGGGTACTGAAAACTCGGGATTTGCGTTCTCCTAAAGTTTATCGACAACAAAAGCTGAAAATTTGTTCTCAAGGGATGGAGTTTGCCTCAGTATCAAGATGTGAATGGCAATATCACTGGCCTCAAGCAGGAGGTAGATTGGTCGGATGAGGAAGATGTGGAAGCTCTTGCAAATTCTCAAGCATTGAATGCAATCTTCAATGGAGTAGACAAGAATGTCTTCCGACTAATCAACACATGCACCACTGCCAAAGATGCATGGAAAATTCTTTCAGTTGCCTATGAGGGAACCACAAAGGTCAGAGAAGAGAAGCTTTAATACCTCACGACCAAGTTTGAAGCTCTCAATATGAGTGAAGATGAGACAGTGGCATAATTCAATGTGCGAATTCAAGATCTCGCCAATACATCTTACTCTCTCGGTGAACCAATGACAGATGAAAAATTGGTGAGAAAGACCCTAAGGGCTCTGAACTCAAGGTTCAGGATGAAAATTACTACGATCGAGGAAGTACACAACCTCAAAACACTCAAGTTTGACGAGCTAATGGGTTCACTAATGACATATGAACTGTCCCTTCCAAGCTTGGACAGAAAGAACAAAGGGATAGCTTTCGCAAGCACTATGCAGAAACAAGGAGATCAGATACACTAAGACTCAGATAATGATGAGATTGATGCAACAATTGCAATGCCGGCAAAGAACTACAATCGGCCATGAAGCGTTTCAATCGAATGTCAGGACGAAATGACATTCACAATGTCAGATGCAACGTCCCCCCAAAAGTCTCTAAAGGTGTGAGCAGCGACAGACCCAACAAAGAAGGTGAAGGAAACAACAAAAATAAAGCGGTACAGTATTATGAATGTGAAGGATTCGGACACTTCCAAAGAGAGTGCCCAAACTTTCTGAAGAAGCAGAAGAAAGGCAACACTGCCACTCTATCCGATGAGGAAGATGAAGACATTGAATATGAGGAGGTAAGCAACTTTGTGGCCTTCACAGCCTTTACTTCACTAGGCAATACGACTGATCCAGAAGAAGTTACAACTGAATCACTCACTACCCCGTTTGATGAAGACTGGACTGATGAACAACTTAACGAGGCCTACTATATCCTGTACACCAAATGGATCAAAAAATCTCAGATCTTGGAGAAACAGAATGCTTAGATACTCACTCTCACGGAGGAAAAGACCAGACTACTAGAGGCGATTGTGGAACTCAAACGAGATGTCACTCGCCTTGCCGAAGAGAGGGATCAACTACTAAAAACTGTCAAAATGATGAACTCTGGCACCATGAATCTTGACAAAATATTGACTATGGGGATACTTTCTCATAATACAGCCGAACTTGGATACACTCATACTGCATCAACATCACAGACGATTTTCGTTCCCCAACAAAACAAAACGGAAGAACGAGTGAGACATCCCTCCAACCAAGTTGTGCCAGACTCTGTACCAACCAGTCCAACAATGCAGGCGACAAAGACTGTGACATATAGTTGTCAGCAATATGATCAAAAGACCAGAATCAAGTCTCGACAACTTGTAAGATAAAACCATAGACCACGATGAGTCTGTCATTACTGCGGAAAGAAAGGTCACACAAGACCTTATTGCTATCAACTCTATGGAAGGAATCCAAGACTCCCCCATTCCACGCAGTGGAGGGTGAAGCAAGCTGGAGCTAGGCATATTATCCAACAAGATTGGAGGATCAAAAATCAGACCTATCATACCAACATTGCCTACACCTCCCTAAGTGGTTCTACCAACAACGATTGGTATTTTGACAGTGGATGCTCTCGTCACATGACAAATACTCGTGAATTCTTGACCAACATTAAATCTTATAAGAACTGTTATGTCACTTTTGGAGATGGGGTTAGAGCAAGTATCATTGGCAAGGGCCAGCTCAACTATTCAGGTGTTAGGTGCTTAACCGAGGCACTATTGGTAGAGGGCCTCAAGGAAAATCTCATCAGTATCAGCCATATATATGATCTGGCACTGGAAGTCAAATTCACTAAAGGACAGTGCATGGTTCTCAACCAGCAACAAGAAGAGATCATGCATGGGAACATGCCTCATGACAACTGCTTTATCTGGACACCGACCTTGAGTCCAAGTAGCCTGAAGTATTCAAGTACCAAGTTTGAAGCAATTGTTGAAGGAAATGTCTGGGGCGAATGTCAGATCACAAATGAGACCAGAAGGTTACGCAAAAAGACTGAAAGCCTAGGGGGCAAGGGCTATGTGTCTGTGTGTGCTGACGACTACTCAAGATATTCCTGGGAAGATGTTGCCCGAGAAAAAACGGATACGGTCTCCATCTTAAAAAATCTATACACTCAAGTACAATGCGAACATGGAGACACGATTGAGGAAGCTGTCAGGCTCCGCGATAATCTTGGTAGAAAATTTGTGAATTGCAACTCTGAAGGAATAGCTCATGAGATTTCAGCCTAAATAACTCCTCCGAAGAATGGGTTGTTGAACTCAAGAAGAGAATATTTCAAGGGATGACCAGAGTCATGATCTTGGTCAAAGACGTCCGTTTTTCTCCTGGGGTGAAGCACTTCACACTGCCTACCATATTCATCATAAAGTCACACTCATGCCAGGTATGTCATGTACCCTTTATGGTATCCGGAGGGGGAGAAAACCATGTGTTCAGTACTTCAACGTTTTTGGCTTCCATCTTTTTGGATGTGAGTCTGCTTGCTGCATACCAACTGACAAGGACCCACGTTGGGAGCTTGATCCTAGAAAAGACGAAGGAATGTTCCCTGACTACTCACGCAATAGAGTCAATAAAGGGATGATGTATGCGATTAATGATGTCGAAATGAAGGACTATTCAAAGGTCACAACAATTGTTGAAGACATTGACGATGAGAATGTCACAGAATTTGACCTGGCTGATGACGCACCAAATGTCACAATGATTGTGAGGGCCAATGACGCATTAGATAACAGACTGACCATCGGTGAAGTTGTCAACTACCTTCCCAGCCAGACAGACCCATCAAGAAGAGACCAGGCTAATCACCATACATCGGAAATAATCAGGGATGTATGCACAAGGCCTATGAAGTCGGGAAACTACAGGGATATGATCAGAAATGTTCGGGAAGAGATGACTCAATCTGAGACAAACCAAGTCTGGGCCACAGTGCTAAAAATGTCGAATGATGACACAATCTGTACCAAATGGATCTTCAAGTCATGGTTCAACAAGAAACAAAGCTATGTCACTTTCTCAATGAATGGATCAGTATATATCACAACAGGGAGCAACATCACGAACTTACTAAGGAAGAAACAAACGTTTGTAGCATACAATGTCGGACATGATGTTATGACAATGTACTGTGACAATGTCGGCATCATTAACATCTCTGAAAACCCGGTGCAACATAGCAAAGCCAAACGTATAGGTGTTCGTTGTCATTTTATTAGAGAGTTGATCAAGGAGAAAAAGATTATATTGGAATATATTAACACTGAGAAACAAAATGATGACATTTTCTAAAGCTTTGGACACAGATTGATTCGAGAATCTGAGGACATCGCTTGAATTATGTCAAATTGAAGCATGAGTCATTTCCACTAACCGGGCCCAACGATTTGGGGTACACTTCTTTTTCTCTTGTGGGCTCATCTCCACCCATTGAAGTCATTAATCTAAGGAGCTCCTCATTTTCTGCCAAAATCAATGGTGGGTCATCGGATAGTTCTTCGGGTACAAAGAATCTCAATATTCCCTTGCCAGCCTTGATAAAAAAATTGAAGGGTATACTAAAAAAAATTCGTTCTCGCTCTCGGAGGCGCAGAAGATGGAGATCCCCATGACCCTATGCCTCTAATCCTATTGATCATCGGGCTCAAGCCTCCTGAACATAGGATATTTGCAAATCTATGGGTATCACTTTCGGCAACTTTCTTCGATGGGCTTATCTCAAATTTCTATTTAGTAAAAGGCCTTCAACTTTTAGTGGTTTCGTCTTAAAATTCTTTTTAAAAAAATCTCTCCAACTTTTAATGTGTTTCTTAAATATCCTTTTCTAAAAACACTATGGTGTACGTCCAAACTTAAATGGACTTTTCATGAAGACGCAACATATTAGAGTAAAACCATAATTGAATATTTACCTATCAACTTAAATTTTAGTTGAGTCTACCCTCTAATACGTTATTATAATTTTATTTGGTTCTGTGCCTTTGAACGTATGGTATTATGAATTTTCTACCTTTAATTTAGGCGTACATTCAAATATAATGGTAAATATCATTCGTGCCTTCTATTCATGATTAGGAGTGTATTTATACAATATTTATCTAACAAATATTCAAAATAATATATTCACACAATATACTCTTTTGACTATATCTATCACCTGCCTGCAGTCAGAACGGGAGGTTTCCGAACGTTGAGACTGGAACGAAAATCATCAAACAGTACTCGGGGAATTCCCTTGGTGAAAATGTCGGCAATCTGGGATCGAGATGGGAGATGCAATACACGAACTTGTCCACGAGCAACCTTTTCACAAACAAAGTGAATATCCAACTCGATGTGCTTGGTTCTTTGGTGTTGAACAAGATTGTCGGACAAGTAAATGGCCTGACATTGTCACAATAGACGAGAGTAGCCTGAGTGATCGGACAATGAAGCTCAAGAAAAAGATTTCTGAGCCAGCAGCACTCGGAGACCACATTGGCCACTCCACGGTATTCAACCTTAGTGCTGGAACAGGATAGTGTAGGTTGACGTTTGGACGACCATGACACCAAATTATCACCCAAGAAAACACAATACCCGGATGTGGAGCGCCTTGTGTTGGGGCATCCGGCCCAATCAACATCTGTGTAAGCAACTAGGGGAGAGGCGGATGTGATATATAAATGTAGACCCAAGTGAAGGGTGCCTTGCAGGTACCGAATGATACGTTTGAGAGCAGCCATGTGACTGATCCGAGGGTCATGCATATGGAGGCACACCTGTTACACTGCATAGGAAATATCAGGGTGAGTGAACGTGAGATACTGTAAAGCCCCTGCTAGACTCCGGTAAAGGGTAGGATCGCTATAAGGGTCACTTTCCGAAGCCGAAAGCTTGCCCTGTGTGTCAACTGGGGTAGCATAGGGAGAGCAGGAACTCATTCCTGCACGATTAATAATGTCTTCGGCATATGTCCGTTGAGATAAGAACATCCCGTGACGGTGCCGCTGAACGGCTACTCCCAAAAAATACGATAGCGGGCCCAGATCCTTCATTGCAAATTCCATGTCTAGCAAAGCCATAATAGATAAGCGAAGGGCATCACTAGAAGTTGTCAGAATTATGTCGTCAACATACAGCAGAATATAAGCGGTATCAGCCCCCTGACGAAGGATAAATAAAGAATGATCAGCCTTACTATGGGAAAACCCAATAGATGACACATAATCTGTGAATCGTTGGTACCAAGCACGTGGAGTCTGTTTCAGGCCGTAAAGAGACCGGCGAAGCAAACACACATGATTAGGGAATGATGCATTGCGGAAACCCATAGGTTGATGCATATAGACCGTCTCATGGAGATTTCTATGAAGAAACACATTTTTCACATACAACTGATGAATAGGCCAAGACGTTGAGACTGCAATGCTGAGCACGGTGTGGATTGTTGCCGGTTTGACCACGGGGCTAAACGTCTCGTCACAGTCTACTCCCACTCGCTGAGACCTGCTATCACCTACATGACGAGCTTTATACCGCTCAAAAGAACCATCAGACCGGGTTTTATGCCGAAAAATCCACATAGAACGAATCACATTGGCATTAGGAGGACGGAGAACTAGCTCCCACGTCTTATTCTGAATTAACGCATTATATTAGTCAAGCATGGCATTTTTCCAGTTAGGGTCAAGTAAAACTTTTTTAGAATTCTTTGGTAGGGGTGAGGGGGAAGTGGTGTTGTTGAGGTTGAACAATAGTTTTGGTTTGAGAATACCTGAACGACTCCGAGTACGCATGGGATGCCGCGGTGGAGACGGAAGATGTGGTTAGGGAATGGATGATGATGGGCCTGTTGGTGAGATTTGTGGGTTAGGGGAGGTGGACTGGTTCGTAGAGGGAGACAGTGAGCCGGGTTGGGCAACCGAACTAGGAGAGAGTGGTGGGGTAGCAGGTGCAAGTTCTGTATATGGTGGGGTTGGAAAGTGGAGGCATTCATAAGGGATAGTAGATATCGGCTCATCCAAGAAAGCATAATCACCTGCAGTTGGTTTAGAAAACGAAGCATATGAAAACACCGATTCATCAAAGATAACATGCCGCGAAATGAATATTTTATTAGCAATGTGATCAAAGCAAATATAACCCCGATGTTGGGAAGGAAATCCTAGGAAGACACACGGAGTAGAACGAGGTTGTAATTTGTGAGTGGTGGATGAGGGAATAAGAGGAAAACATAGACACCCAAAAATACGAATATGAGAATAAGTTAGTGTACGAAGGAACAAGTATTCAGTTGGTGAATTGTAGTTGAGCAATTTAGATGGGAGAATATTTAGTAAATAAGTGGCTATGGAAAGAGCAAAATGCCAGAACGAAGCAGGAAGAGATGAGTGAAAAAGAAGTGTGCGAACCATATTATTGACAGTTCAAATTTTGCGCTCGGCCCGTCCATTCTGAGATGATGTGTATGGAAAGGAGCAAAAATTATGAAATGGTGTGTTATCAAATTCTTTCCCATCATCACATTGAAAGCTTTTTATGTTCCTGCCAAATTGAGTAAACACATAATTATGAAAGGCTGAAAACACATAAAACACTTGAGATTTAGCACCCAAAGGAAAAGTCCATAGAAACTTAGAATAATCATCAAGCAATAACAAATAATATCGATGCCCATAAGTACTAGAGATAGGGTTAGTCCAGAGATCACCATGAATAATGTCAAACGGTGCAACAGTAGAAGAGAAAGACGAATGAAAAGGTAATTTAACGTGCTTTCCAAAAACACAAGAAGAGCAAATAGAAGTCCCAATATCCTTATTACACGAAATGAAATTATTATTCTTTAAAGAATTAAAAACTAAAGCACCAGGATGTCCTAAACAGGAATGCCAAATCCTGGGAGACAAGGACACCAAATCTGAAAGAGAGACACGTAGAGTGGGGACTGCTGGGGAAGTGACTGGATACAGATCACCAGAACTATCACATCTCAGAATAGGAATACCCGTCCGGAAATCCTTCACAAAAAAACCAAAGGGGTCAAATTCAATCGCATCATTATTATCAGTAACAAATCGACAAACCGAAACAAGGTTTTTAACTATTTTAGGTGCATGTATAACTTTATTGAGGGAAAGATTAGGATGTGAGGGAAATAAATAAGCTTTACCATAACCCAAAATAGAAATATGAGAACCATTGCCAACAATCACATGATCAATATTGCGAGAATTAGAATAAGAGTCGAGAGTACCTCACTGAGATGTCATATGCGAGCTAGGACCCGAGTCCATATATTGTGGAGATAACATCATTGTCTGAAATGCAGCATCAATAGTAGTTGAAACTGGTCAATGTGTGTTGGGATGAGACACAATATGAGCCTAAGGATTGGGGCCCAAAATACTATTATGAGGGTACGACACCTGCTGAGTAGGAGCCCGAGGTTGGGCCCAAGATCCAGTGGGATAGGGACATGGTGGTAGTTGCCATGTCTGGGCCCACGACATTTGGCCGGAAGTGGGCCAGGGCCACAGAAAACGTCCAGCTTGTCCGGGCTGAGTCACGGGAAATTGGCCAGATGGGCTTGCACCTCCACGGGATGAGCGGCCTCGGCCTCGTCCTCCTCGTCCTCGATTACCTCTGCCTCGAGACGGCTTGGGTGAATGGATTGGGGTGTTGCTGGCAGTCTCTACATCAGTGTTACTAGAGGAACGAGCAAGTAAAACATCATTAGACAAATTAGAAACTGTTGTGGCTTGTTTAGCCTTTCGAGTCTTCTCTAGAATAAGACGGGATCGCGCTTCATAAAATGACGGCGAGGGGTTGCACTACTGAAGAATAGTTGCAATTCCATCATAGGCTTCAGACAAGCCTGCCACAAGCTGGAGAACCAAGCGGTCGCTAGAAACAGGAGCACCAACATTAGACAATTGATTCGATAAAATTTTCAGTTCTTCACAGTAAGCTGAAACATTAGGAAATGAATCCAAACGAGTATTAGATAATTGAATCTCAAGTGCAACAGCCTGAGAGTGCATATTATCCTGAAAAATATTATGGAAGGCAACCCATGCTCGGGCATCAGTTGTATCAGACTCAATAATGGTATGTAACAAATCACTAGATATCGATCCATATATCCATTGCAGAACAGTTGCATCAATTCTAGACCATAGAGCAGGAGATATAGTATGAGATAAAACCTGAGCCACCGGAGTCGGGGACTGGACCGGGGCTGTGTTGGGATTTGTGCCCAAGCACAATGTATTTTCAATCTAATCTTGTAGTAAAGATTATTAGTTGAATAAAAATCGGCATTCATATTACTAAGTGTTGTAGTAATATCTTAAGTATGATTTGATTTGTATCATTGATGTGTCAACACATAATAGTAGATCTACAGATCAGATAAAATCTTACTTAAGCAGTCCCCGATCAGAATAGCTTCATAAGAAGCGATCGGTATGAGGCTAACTCTAAATGATCACGCTCTACTGATCATGGCCAGAAGGGGTCCAGAGTTAAGTCATAGTATTACCAGTCAGGGGTGATATAGGACGACCCGAATCATGAGTATGTTACATAGACACAGTCATGAACACACTCATATGTCGGATCATGAAATCACATCCTCAGACCGAAGGACCATTGAGGTCAATATGTAATGAGTGACGAGTTTGACTCAGTCTAACGTCTCTTGTAAAAGGGTTACAATAACGGCTGTGATTGGCTCGATCACAAGTTACATAAGTTGACTCAATGGATCGCTGAAGGATTTATCCCTCATACGGACGTGTGAGCAGATATCAGTTTAGGCCACTTGATGAGTACAACTGAGATACAATAGCATGGCCATGCAGACGATACGTAGTATCAGTTATAATTCAGTTAACTCAGAATCAAGGAACAAGACAATAGAACGAGGATGACTTGTCTATGCCTCGTGGTTGTCAAAGATATCAAGAGGATAAAAGGATAGATTCATGAAAGACAAGGTTAAGTCGAAATCTCGATAATCACAAGCGTTGGGTAATCATGATGTCTTGCTAGAGGCCACTCATGATGGAAAGGGTAAAATGGAAATTTTACCAGTCCGCCGACGTGTCGTGAGCCTAGAGGGTCACACACTTTAGGTTGAGTAAAACGAATGGAATCATATGGAGGAATCATGAGAGAGACAAAATCCGGTTTTGGATTAAACTAGATTAGACCGATTTCGGTTTAGGATTAAACCGGAATCAAGAACGGTTTAGCAGGACTAACTAATTATAATCTAATTAAATAGATTTAATTAAATTAGCTAAACTGGGCCTAGCCAGAATGGGCTAAGCCAGAATGGGCTTCTCTACACAATTAATTAAAAGCTTTAGGCTTTAAGCCCATTAAGGCCTTTAATTAATTAAAAGCCCAAATAAGATGTATAAAAGGGAAATTTTCAGATCTGAAAATTAAGCAATTTATTTTACAAACCCTAGCCGTCTTCCTCTCTCTCTCCTAGCCAGTTTCGGCCGGCCCCCCTCTCTCCTCCCCGCTCCGTCCGTTTTGCTTGCTTCGATCTTCTAGTAAGGATCGTTGTGAGTATCCTCGGATTGCTCTTCCTGTGTGGACGATCTTTAGAGGTTACTAAATCCAATTTAGTAACAAGGAGATTTTGATTCAAGGTAATACTTAATTTTAATCTAGTCTAGATCTCATGATCAATTCATGATCATGCAAGATCCGTATTAAACATGGAACTTTGAGGTTAATTTCTTGTATGGGCATGAAATTAATTGTCTGGAACCCTCAAATAATTCCTTCAGGCTGTTGCAGTGGCTTTTGTAGAGACCGGAGATGCTGCGGAGCTGGCTGCAGGGGCAACAACAATCAGATCAGCCCCTGTAGGGACGGAAAACAGTGTCTGATCTGGGATGATGTGGTGTAGTATATCAAATACCCAACAATGAATTTTGAAGAGCTCCGACCAAGATGAATAGAGCCCTTTATCCATCACCAGTGTAATAGGAATGGCTTGTCGTATGTTCGTCACCGTGAGAGCAGGGTGAAAGTTACGCGAATCAGCCATGAGGGAGAGGAAAAAAAACTAACAGAACTGGACCTTTGACTGGCTTGGATGTGATCGGGTTCCTTTCGGTGACGTCGCTTGTAGCCAGCTTGGACGCGACTGACTATGCAGTTGGTAGGTGATTAGAGACCGACGTCTGGAGCAGCAGGTTGGCGTCAGAGGTCGGCTGGTTGGCGAGAGGCAGAAACGGCCGGGAGATGTGGAGCGGCTGGTCGTCGAAAATCGGGAGTTTGTCAGCGACAAAGGGCAGAAGCACTACAGAGCAAAACTATTAAAGAAGTGGCTCTGTTCTGTGGATGTGGCTAGGTCTTTTGCCGAGAACGAGAAAGCTTGGTGGTGCCTCTATAAAAAAGAGAAACGTAAAAAGAGAAGAAGAAATTAGGTTTTCGTTATTAAAAGGTAATTAAAAATTGTATATACTCGTGTGAACACGATATTATATTTTATGTATTCTCGTTATAACCATACACACCTAATAAGTGCGCATTGTGCAAAAAGAATTCGAAGAAATAGTCATAATTCATTTTCAGAAGTTAGAGGGACAAATAAGGTTTGCACCTATAATTGAGTTAAATTGAGTTTGAACTAAGTAATATTTGACTTGAACTCGAATAAGAAAATTGAACTCAGTTTTGACTGGAAAAATAGGCTCAATTTCAACTTGGTTTTTTTATTGTTGTTTGAGCACTTATTGATTCTAATATAAATATGATATTACATATATAAAGAAAAATCAAATACAGGTTGAGGTAGAAATACGAATCGGTAAAACTTGATTGTAAACAGCTAGATGCACGATGTTCACTTAACATATTATGCAATCCGACCCCCCGTTACATCTTTCCCCCAACAGGGTTCACTTGTAAGGTATAGTATGTAACCTGATCCCCTCGTTACACCTCTCTCAATATGGTTCACTTATAGGGTATAGTATTGAACCCGACTCCCTCGTTACGGTCGGAGACCTTGTAATAGTAGTTGAAACCAGGTCAACGAGAGTCCGGGCTGATTATGATAGTCTGTTCTCCCTCATAACAGTTGAGGATCTCGTTATATATTTCTTCCAATAAGTGCAGTCTGATGTAAATCCGGTAGAAACGGGATACACATATGGTAGAACTTAAGTGTGAAATGGTGGAAACATATTAGACATGGTAGAATCACATGATGAACGTGGTGGAAAGTCGCCGCCATGTGTCACACGCTGGTATAATATCGCAAGATGAGACTCCCAACGAATTCGGACAGTTCGTATTTCAACCCCAATTCGCATTGAAATAAATCCCTATATACATAATTAAATAAATAAAGTAATCGAATAAGTCCGTAAATCTATCAAATTCAATAAAATTAATTTTAATTTACCTTATTGAATTAATAAATAATGTCAACCTTAAATTAAAATTCAATATAAATTATAACGAATTTGATATAAACATTTAACAAATTAAATTTATTTCTTTAAAATGTTGTTTACCATAGCAATTGCACATATGAGTTTTCCATAGACTACATCCCTAATTCCTTATTACAAATTAGGTAATTTGATAGGAATGAAAAATATGAAGGGTACTATAGTCATTCAATTATCCCGCACGTTCTCTATAAATCATTCATCATGTATCCAAGTCAAAGCTTATCGCATTTTGTTATTAATTTAAAAATCTTGACGATCTCTTACCAAAATTCTTAATTTCGTATTCAATATTGGTCATAAACTAATGGTAATTTCATTTATTGTATAGGATTATATATCTAAAATATACGAATCGCATCATCAACTTACCAAAACAAGTGTTCATCTATATCTTCTTAAAACAATAATGCATTTTTTACTTAGAAAAAAATGACAAAAGACAAATATTCATAACTTATTTCAGTATCATAAAACTAAATGTTAAATCTGAAGTAAATATTGTACACATTAAAAATTAATTTACCCCCTTACTTGATTAAAAATATTAATTATTCAAGAGGTTTAAAAATATTTATTTATTTATTTTAAGAAACTCACATTGACTGTTTTAGATAAACATGTTCAGAGAAAAAGTTACGTAATATCATCAGGTGCAAATGCAATGTTATAAAAACCTCTAAATTGTTGGATTAATTTTGAGAAATTATCACAAGATTAATTATTTATTATAATCCGTCTATTCTTGGATTAATTTTTGAAATACTGTTTGATTGAGTAGCTGTTAAAGTTTTTTACCATACATATTGGGTTTTGAGAAATAGAGATTGTCGGATAAAAGTAACTTAATTACCAAAAGTAACTGTTTGCCACTAAATTTGGTGTGCAAATTATTGCGTGTGAGTAAAGAGACGACACGGTAAAAAGTAAAATTGTTGATGGTGGGCCCACGTCTTGACCGCGGTTAAAAACGGACCCTGAGGCTGATTAAATAGACCCTGACGCATTTCTTGCTGTTCACAATCTTCTCTCGCTCGTTGAAAAGTAAAAGGCCTTTTTTTCCTCTAAAACCCATCACTTAGAGAGAGAGAGAGAGCAACTCCAAATATTTTATGGCTTCTGCTCTCTACCCTTGATTTCTGGTACCTTCAATTCCTCATTTCCTTGTGTTTTTGCTTTTATATTTCATTTAATTCCATGTTGATGCTCTGTTTTGAGCTCACGAAAGCTTTTGCTCTTCTGTGCTTTCTGGGTTGTTTCATTTAATTACCTCTACTGCTTCCGTGTTCATTTCAGGCGGTTTTTATGGTGTATGAAATAAATCCGTGTGAAAATTCCGCTTTCTGTCTGTCGTGTGTCTGGTCAATAAAGTTTGATGATTTTTTTTTAAAATTTGTTTGATTTTGAGTTTTTTGGTCTGTTTCTTTGTTTTTCTTTTGTACTGGTTGGGTTATTTGGTGTCGGATATGCTGGAGATGTGGTGCGGATCTTGTTGAGAGGTCTAAGTGATGGGTTCAATAAATATTTTTTATGAGTGATTGTGGGTGCAGGTAGATCTGATGATTTGATATGTGCTGTTTTTTGGGTCCTTTGATGTTTATGATTTGTTATTCAAGTTTTGTGTTATGATGATTTAGTAGCTAAGGAGGGTTGGCTTTGGCTTTGATGGTGATGTTTTTAAATTGTTTATTTGTGTATATAATTCATTAATTTTGTGTTACCAATGGAAACAAGATCACAATATTGACAAGGCTGCTGTTGTTTTGGGGGTTTTCTTAAATTCGGTAGCTTGTTTACATCAGTTTGAAATTGTTTTGATGTGGTTGGCTTAGGAAAAAAGCCAAATATTTGAAGGATTGTTCTTGAAATAGACAATGATTTTTTTTGTTCTTATCTGCTGTTTGATAATGGTTTGGGGTTTCAATTTGTTTTTTATTCCATGAGATTCGCAAATTGATTTATTTCCATTTGCAACTGGTTTTGATGCAGTTTTCTGTTATGTTGTTTAATATTGGATTGGGATTTCAACTTCTTTTCCATCTATAAGTCGGTGTTATTTGAATTTGTAGTTAGAGTAGCTGAGTTTGTAGGGTCCGTGCTTGTGAGTATTGTATCACGACTTGAGCTGTTCTTAGGGTGTGTTGAACAATTCTTGTTTAGTTTTCAGGGTGAGATAAGACCGGAGCTGAGACTGAGAAAAGGGAGGCTCGGTTTGAGCAGAATTGGGTTTGTTTGTGTTGCGCAATGGCTCCTCCAGATGATATAACTTTCTGTAATAACCTTGATTTGTTCTCCGTTCCTTATGGAGAAGGTCTAGAGACCGAGCCAACTGTGGAGGAGGGTTATAGTGACGGTGACGAAGACCTTGATGTTGAAGAGCTGGAGAGGAGGATGTGGAGGGATCGCATGCTTCATAAGCGACTCAAGGAACAAAGTAAGGGTAAAGAAGGCGTTGACAATGCAAAGCAGCGCCAGTCTCAGGAGCAAGCCCGCAGGAAGAAGATGTCCCGTGCTCAAGACGGGATCTTGAAGTACATGCTGAAGATGATGGAGGTTTGCAAAGCTCAGGGGTTTGTTTATGGGATAATCCCTGAGAATGGGAAGCCGGTGAGCGGAGCATCCGACAATCTCCGAGCATGGTGGAAGGAGAAGGTGAGGTTTGACCGGAACGGCCCTGCAGCAATTGCCCGGTATCAAGCAGAAAATCTAATCCCGGGGGCAAATGAAGATTTAAACACGGTGGCATCCGCTCCTCATACCCTCCAAGAGCTTCAAGACACAACACTGGGCTCGCTTCTGTCAGCTCTTATGCAGCATTGTGATCCTCCGCAAAGGCGGTTCCCGTTGGAGAAAGGCGTGGCTCCACCTTGGTGGCCCACTGGGAACGAGGAATGGTGGCCTCAGCTGGGCTTGCCACGGGAGCAGGGACCGCCTCCTTACAAGAAACCTCATGACCTGAAGAAAATCTGGAAGGTCAGTGTTCTAACAGCGGTGATCAAGCACATGTCCCCCAATATTGACAAAATCCGCAAGCTTGTTCGCCAGTCTAAATGCTTGCAGGACAAAATGACAGCCAAGGAGAGTGCAACTTGGCTGGCTATTATTAACCAAGAAGAGCTTCTCGCGCGGCACTTGTATCCTGACAGCTTTCCTCTTGCATCAGCAGCTGGGGTTGGGTCTTTGGTTATCAGCGATACCAGTGATTATGATGTGGAAGGAGTGGACAATGATCAAATCATCGATGTAGAGGAGTGCAAGTCCCGTGAGGTCAATATCTATAATATGGGGGCAGCAGGTGGACTTATGATGCCTCAAATCAAGGGAGAGCCTGTTGAAACGAGTACTGACTCCTTGCAGAAGAGGAAGCAAGCGTCTGATCAGCTGCAAATGTCATATGAGAGAAAGATATTCACATGCGAGTTCCTTCAATGCCCTTACAGTGAGGCACGGCACGGG
The DNA here is from genome assembly GCA_963920655.1 of Geranium rotundifolium. Classification (NCBI taxonomy): domain Eukaryota; kingdom Viridiplantae; phylum Streptophyta; class Magnoliopsida; order Geraniales; family Geraniaceae; genus Geranium; species Geranium rotundifolium. The sequence continues at coordinate 14,167,257 of OY987323.1, forward strand.
TTTCCTGACATAGTTTCTAGGAACAACCACCAATTGTGCTGTGCATACGGGAACAATGCTTCCCGAATGGCAAACTTGAATAGCAAGTCCTCTTTATTTTCTCTTCCATCTGTGAACCAGGCTGCTCCATTCGGTCTTCCAGCTCCCCAGGCTCCTATGGCCAATGCTTCGGGTACTCAACAACTGAACCAGGCTGCTCCTGTATTCAATGTGTCTAGACTTGGACTTCCAGAAGATGGGAAGAAAATGGTTTCTGGGCTTCTGTCATATTATGAAACCCAAAACAGTAACCAGCAGCAGCAGCAGATGTTTCAGTTTCAGGACAACTTGTTCAACCGTGTGGCAGGCAACATATCCGAACAAGACACTACTATTTTCCCACAAACAGACATTCGGTATGATCAGTTCAATTCACCATTCAATGGAGATAATATGTCCGACTTCAGATACGGCTCTCCTTTTAGCATGGCATCTGCTGATTTCATGGCAGATCCTCTGGCGAAGCAGGATCCGTCAATGTGGTTCCCTTGAAGAAACAATGGCACATCTACGTGTCTTCAAGATTGCTGGTACAATATATATATAGATATACAAATACTGTCGGTGATGGAAGATGAAGATCCTGTCCGTGTAGTTCTCGGCCTTGGAGAAGAGAACATGAGTTTCTTGCCTAGTACTTAATTGCTCAGGTGAAGGGTTTGTATGATACTTTCACAGCAGTATTGGATGAAGGAAGGGTTCAAATGTGTAAGGCACATCATATTTATATATACGTACATCTGTTAATGTGGATTTGGGCTTGATAATATCTCAACTTCTTTCATTGAGTTGCATCTCTTGACTACATTTTACACTGCATACTTTCTGGGTAGACTGAAAGTTTTGATTTTTAATTTGAATATACCATTGGTTATAGGCATGCATGTCTCTTTATCAATGCATGTTCTAGGAAAGAAACATGCTGCCGCTGATATTGAAATTGAAATTGAACTCAAAGGGAGATTAATTGTCTGGTTGTGTGCGTTATTGGGTTGTTCTGTTCCAACAATTAGTCTACAGTAAATTGCATGGATAAGAAGAGTCTCTTTTACTTGTTTAGCAGCATTTTCAGTGTCAAAAGTGTTAGTTAACAAGGTAGGGTTAATTACAGTTTGCCCATACTAACGTTTTTTATATTATAATAAAAATTTCAAATTAAGATACGCTAATTGTAATTTTTTTACAATTCCGTTAGAAATTGGATGGAAACCTAAAAATTTGGACGGAAACCTATTTTTTTTCAAAAAAGACAAAAATACCCTTTTACCTGGTTTGACTTGGACCAGAAATAAACTATAATTAATTTCTGGTTTATGTAATTGGAATAGTTTTGTATTAAATAATATAATAATAATAATAATAATAATAATAATAATAATAATAATATATTGAAACTTTCGAATGTCATAACTCTCTCATACGAGCTCTGTTTCGGGCTCGTAATATATCAGATCGAAGAGTATCGAAAGATCAACAACTTTTAAAAAAAGTTTTTGTCTAATTATATAATTTTTTTATATTTTCTAATAATTAGACCCGAATGACAATAATAATTGTACATTCGAAATAAAAAATAAAAAAATAAAAAATTTATAATTAATCGAATGAGAGAGTTATTACATTCAAAAATTTCAGTATATTATTAATATTATTTTAATTAATCGAATTTATAGTTATTAATGTCATCCGGCTCTAATTATTAATAATATATAGACATTTTTTTTATTTTAAAGTTGTTGATCTTCCGATTCTCTTCGATTTGATATACTATGAGTCCGAAACGGAGCTCGTATGAAAGAGTTGTGACATTCGAAAGTTTCAGTATATTATTTTATTTTTTATTTCAAATGTATAGTTATTAATGTCATTCGAGTCTAATTATTAAAAAAATTATATAATTTATATATTAGACAAGAACTTTTTTAAAAAATTCGTTGATCTTCCTATTCTCTTCGATTTGATATACTACGAGACCGAAACAGAGCTCGTATAAAAGAGTTATGACATTCGAAAGTTTCAATATATTATTAGTTACTTTTTTATTATTATTATTACTAGTGTAGGGCCCGTGCGATGCACGGGCTACCCGTAAAATCTTAATAAAGTATAATTACAAACAAAGTTTTCATTTTTTCTTCTAAAAGTTGTTAATTCGTACTTCTATTACTCCCAATCATGTATATGACATTGTATATTATGATTTTTAAATATTATTTTCATTCTAAAAGTAGAAATAACTTGATTTACTTAATAGTTTGTCAACAACAAATAATAACTATTGTTCAACTTATCAGGACGAAACACAAGCAATTTTCGTACCAAAATGACAAACATGTATTTGCCTCAACCATTATAAAAAAATCTGTTGTGCACAAATAAAACTGAATAGAATCGAGAACTGAGAAGTCACGCGATGCGTTGCAACCACCCAGATGATGCACTGATGTGCTTATACAGCCTGACATAAACATAATTCCTCCCAACTTTTTAGCAAACTTTTGAAAGGCCTCAATTTTCCGCAGTAGTAAATGGTCAGAAGATGGAGTAAAGCATAATTTGTTTTCTCTAAATGTGATTTTTCCATCACTCTCATCGCACCCCATAACATTTAGCACCATTGCTTGGCTAAATTCAACCCAATACTATGTTTGTGCCTATCCACAGTTTCATTAAAGAACACATAGTCAGTTGGTCATATATAGGTTGCAATCTCTTTAAATATCATATTTAGATAGTTGTTATACATAGGTTGCAATCTCTTTAAATATCATATTTAGATAGTTGTTATACATAGGTTGCAATCCCTTTAAATATCATATTGTAATAAACTGTTGGAAGTACAACACACTTTTGCGGATAGAAAAACAAACAAAAATTCATATAGGACTATTGTTGTTGTATGAAAAGTGAATACATTGCAACAATACAAAATATTTATTAAGTTGCATAAATTTATTTTTGGACGGTAAAAATCTCTGACTTGGATTGTGAACCCCAATGAAAAAAGTGTATGATGACGAAATGGATGACCCGAGTTGTTCCTCAAATGGTATCTTTGAGAACTCCATACTATATAACCCGTAAGCGCCTAAAAATGCTGGGCTTCCAGCAATATAAGCATCATTATTCCCATTAGAGTTGAATCCAGATCCAAGCATGTCAGAAAGTTGCAAGCCTCTCATTTGTGACTGAAAGAGTATCTTAATTGTCCCCAAAACTGTATCTGTAAATAAACATTCACTATGTTAGTGTTTAAGACTAATGTTAAGAAAAATCCATTATTTTCTACTTCCATTCACAATTGATATTATTATAAAATTCGAGTTACAAAATTAAACTCATTGAAATAAACACGTCATCTTCTTCTTCGGACGTTTTTGTTTTCTCCAAAATATTCATATGGATTTTGCACTATATACTTCACTTCACACTCTGTTCTAACAGCACATCCAACATGTTTCATAAGAAATACCCAATAAAGTAAGAAGATAGATAGAAGATCATAGAAGATTCGCAAATTAAAAAGATAATTCACTTACAGCAATTTTCTTTAATTTAAAGCACTGTCCAAATTTTCAGTTTATCGATGAAACATCTAATGAATCAGAGAAAAAAAGAATCATATAAAAACCAAACGTCAAGCTATAAGAAACATGTTTGGATTCTTGAATAAATGCATTTTTATACGTAGAATTCTTGGCATTATAAGGACAACTAACATCACAATTCCCACAGCCTTTGCTCTAAAGGGAAACATCGACAAGGGAAAATCAAATTGCAGTAACCTAGGAACCAAATTTGAGAATAACTCAAATATCATATCTACAATAAACTGAATGCAAAAAACAAATCAAACAAAAACCTAATTCAAACAATCGAAAACAAACATGTTTCACAATCACAACCCCTCATCACTCCCAAACAACAAAATTCCCCAAAATTATGAGGAGAAACACAAAACTCAGGTCATAAATTACAAATCGCAACTCGCCGATGATCCTCGGTTTCAGAACCGAAATCACCGACTCGCGCTCCAGCCGAATAACATCATTCTTCTTCTGGCACAACAAAATCCCCACTTTACTCCGATCAATAAACCCATCGCCTCCCTTATTCTCTTGGCATCATGGAAATCGGAGCACCGCTAGCATGGTCTCTCCTTTCAATTGCAGAAAACGTATAACAGGCTGAATGAGGAGAATTTAGAAAAGGGTTGGAAGAGACTTGAGGGATCAGAGGTGTGACCATGACTGGTCTTGTGGAGTCCATTGGTCGAGCCACTGAGCAAAATAACGGGCCTTGAAACACTGCCCGGGAGAGGACCACCAAAAAATAGAAGAAAAGAATCGGTGCCGCCGATTACGCATGAATGCAAAGATTCATTCAATCAACAAAGCCTACAAACGCCAACGAAACTCCCAAATGAAAACAACCGTAAATACTCAAACGTCACCATTCACACACTTTCATACCAATCCCATCACCATATGTGAACTCTGCACAAAGCCAGACCCTCCATAAAACCAGATGTCAACCAACAATGCACTCAAAGCCCATATCTTATTCCTATAATATATAAGGTAGATTACTAAAAAAAACCATAAATACCCAAATGTCACCATTCAGATACTTCCATACCAATCCCAACGCTATTTGTCAACTCTGCACAGTCAATTGTCAATCAACAACGCACTCCAAACCAATCTCATATTCCCAAATTTTACATAAACACCACATGTACAAATAAATCCTAATATATGAGAATATGAATGAATTTACCAGGCGGACAAGGATTAAGCATCTCTCATTTTAGGGACCAGACAAAAATGATCAAAACTCTCATAATTATACGCTTTAATTCAAGAGAGGCACTATTAATCTTCAAAAACTGAACGCACATAAAGTCTTGGAGCAAAAATCTAGAAACAACCTTAAATTAAAAAATAAAATAAAAATCCAATTAGATCGACATTCATATTTGACACACAAACCTAAAACATCCCCAAGTTTGCTGGGAGAAATTGAAAATTAAAAGAAAAATGGGTCATAATAGAATTGAATCATCTTATTAAGTAAGGCACAAATAATATAATTGAATTAGATTATTTTGATCTTAATTTTCCCGAAGTCATAGAAGAATCTCCCACAAAAAATCAATAATGAAAGAAGACATTGCATGTCTAGAGAAAGGAAAGGGTTTAGAGGTCATTACATCCAGATCATGAATCAAAAAACCATGAGCAACTAAAATCAATCCATAGTATTGACTTAAACATCCAAAGAGGGCAAACCTAATGATCAACAACAATTCATCCCTTTTACCAACAAAAAACTCAATTAAGACAAACAATCACAAACTCACACTCACACTTAAAAAAACCATAACTACCCCACAACAATCAATCATTTCACTCAAACTCAAATTGAACAAACTAACAAAGCAAAATCAAATTGAACAAACTAACAAAGCAAAAAAAATCAATACCAATAATTTTTTTTTAAAAATAGCTAACCTGAATGCAGATCCGTAGAGCGCAACCCAAAACATTCCGGTATCACAATAGTCCTTGAAATTCTCGGTCTTTCGTTTTCAATCTTCATAAGTAAATCAAGTAAATTGAACCAAACAAAAACTTTACTGTGATGAAGCTAAAATTATAAAGTCATGACTATAATTGAAGGCATGACCCATATCAATATATTATTATTAAGTTAACAAAATGCACTAAATACCGACAACCAAGACCCCATAATTAGATCCAGAAAACAACAAAAATCAACCCATCATTAAGAACGTATTCAAGAGTCCAAAAACACGATGAATCCAATATGAAGAGATAATATTTACGTTGATGAACCCTACTTGAGACTACAAAATCACTGATCCATGATTAAAGAAGCCATGATCAACCTACGTTCCCATGTCAAAACACCATTTTTTAACATTGAGAAACCACACTCCAAATGATCATCGCCAACTCATGACTCAAAAAAAAACATGAGAAACTCATATTGGGTTCATTCATTATTTTTAATTCAGCATTGAAAACTTAACGATCTACAACAATTCATCCTCTTCGGTCTTTATCACCAATCAATCCCGTTCAAGACAAAAACTCACAAAACCACAATTCAAAAACATCATAATTAACCCACAACAATCAATCATTGTTCTCATATACTCAAATTGAACAAACCAACCAACAAAAAAATCAATATCAATAAGAAAAAAAGACACTACATGTCTAGAGAAAGAAAAGGGTTTAGAGGCCATTACATCCAGATCATCAAGAGTCCAAAAACACGATGAACCCAATATGAAGAGATAATATTTACGTTGATGAACCCCACTTGAGACTACAAAATCACTGATCCATGATTAAAGAAGTCATGATCATCCCACGTTCCCGTGTCAAAACACCATTTTTTAACATTGAGAAACCACACTCCAAATGATCATCGCCAACTCATGACTAAAAAAAAACATGAGAAACTCATATTGGGTTCATCCATTATTTTTAATTCGGCATTGAAAACTTAACGATATACAACAATTCATCATCTTCGGTCTTCATCAACAATCAATCCCGTTCAAGACAAAAACTCACAAAACCACAATTCAAAAACATCATAATTAACACATAACAATCAATCATTTCTCTCATATACTCTAATTGAACAAACCAACCAACAAAAAAATTAATATCAATAAGAAAAAAAGACACTACATGTCTAGAGAAAGAAAAGGGTTTAGAAGCCATTACATCCAGATCACGAATCAAAAAACCACGAGCAACTAAGATCAATCCGTAGTCTTTACTTTAACATCCAAAGAAGGCAAACCTAATGATCAACAATTATTCATCCCTTTTATCAACAAAAAACTCAATTAAGACAAACAATCACAAACCCACAATTCAAAAAACCATAATTAACCCATGACGATCAATCATTTCGCTCACACACTCAAATTGAACAAACCAACAAAACAATAAACATCAATACCAATAATTTAATAAAAAATAAGCAACTGACCTGAATGCGGTTTCGATTAGTGCAGTCCGAAACAGTTGCTGTTCCAACAGTCCTTCAAGTTCTCTCTGTCTGTCGCCTTCAATCCTCAAAAATTTTACTGTGATGAAGCTATAAACTTAGGACCATGATTGAAAGCACATGAGATAAAGAAAATATGCCACACATAAGAGACCATGACTGACCCATATCAATATATCATTATGAAGTTGACAAAATACACTATAGATAAAACAATAAAATTAGCAATACAATTATCAGATTAATCAGCCACCACAATTCTCAATGATAGCAAAATTTGTCGCACTAACACATACACTAAATAAACAACGCGAAACACATGATATTGAGATACATCATGCATATATTTCAATTTCATCAGCGTACTGAGGGAAGCAAGTGGACCTGCTTTATGGACTCGGTGATCTCAGTCCCAATACCGTCTCCGGGGAACAATCAGTATCATCGAAAATAAAAGAAAACTCTGAACCTCTTCTCATTGCAGACCCCTAAAATGGAGTATCTAGTATCATCCAGTGCAAGTTTTATTTTCATAACTAATAAATAAGAGTAACAACTCAGCTAACAACACAATCACATTTGATCAAAACAATTATACTAAACTGGTAACTTGATTTTTTTGCATAAAATTCCAAAAAAGATAGAATGAAAATAACACAAGCCAATTTTCAATTATTATTTTTGGCATTTGAATTTGTACCTTTAATGGATTAAATCAAACCCACTCAAATTTTCAACTATTATTTTAGGCATTTGAATTTGTACCTTCGATGGATCAAAATCCCACTCATTTGCATCATCCGTTGAGTATCATCAGTAGCTGCAAAATCCATTAAGGTACCAAATTAGAAATCATTTTCAAAAGAAAATTAAGCATGGTAATCTATATTAGAAAGGATACCACATGGTTCAAATTTTTTAAAGCTATACTAACTATTTTCCTCTCCAAAAATGAGGTAGAGGCGAAGGTACATAACCTACTCACTATAAAACATTATAATATGAATTGTTAAAAATCAGTGATATCCTTCTACTCACTAACAGGGATAAATATTGGTCATCATATTTTCGTTCAGACCCTATTTTGTAGAACTTCATGGCCTGAAATTTATAGTCGAAAGGTAAATTGACCCTATTAACCCTTTGATTGTTTGGTAAGACTTGGAGAAGGTGTGATATTCATCCATTTCACTCTTCAGTAGACACGGATGCTCTGCATAATGCTTTGGATACCAAATATTCCCTCCAAGAAAATAGTGCAAGAGAAGTGTATACAATTCAAATATAAACTATACTCAAACCTTAATCATTAAAGCTAAATTCAAGGGCCTATGTTCCTACACTTCAAACATACTATGCTAATACTCAGGGCCCAGCTTTAATCTAAAAATGCTCCATAAGGTGTAAATCCCTAACCACATATATATATATATATATATATATATATATATATATATATAAAGCTAAATTCAAGGGCCTATGTTCCTACACTTCAAACATACTATGCTAATACTCAGGGCCCAGCTTTAATCTAAAAATGCTCCATAAGGTGTAAATCCCTAACCACATATATATATATATATATATATATATATCAAAAAAGTTCTATTTTGATTTTTAAGAGCTGTACCACAACACTGATACATGGCAGTAACACCTATAAGTCTGAAAATTCAAAAAACTCTCTTGTTCTATCATATATGCAGTAGTAGTCCCAAAGAACTGTCTGGGTAAAGCAGCCATAAGAGCAATGGTGGCATAACAAACAAATGCTGCATAATTTGATAGCCCATACCCTATAGTAAAGAAATTAAATTGGCCGATCAGATTTCATATCAAAGCATAGAATAACAATTCACTAACTCTCGTAGTATCCACAAAATGTAATCAATATCTAGCTTCCAATAAAACATTAATGGTATTGTTATCTGCAGGAAATGATCCACCAACCATAACATCAAACCCAACTGGTTCACCAATGATGCTTCCTTTAGATTTAGCATATTCATAAAATCCTTTGTACCTGAACATATAACTATTACTTTCTACTAAAAATAGTTGAACAATTAGTATATAGATTACCATATATAAAATATAAATCAACCCACATTCATAATTATTTGAAGCACCCAGATCTACGAATTTCAAGAATCATTCAAGATAAGAACTGAGACTATGAATTTCTAGTCTGGCTCAGTATATCTAGCCCCAGACAATCCATTGGGCATCAATAAACAAAGAAACTTAACAAAAAATGACAGACAATAGCCTTTTTCTTACCCACAAATGAAGTAATGGCCCATTTATGATTCTTCAAGTCAATTTCCTGCACATGGAATATGTAACTCAGATCAACTTGTTTCAAAAATGGGGTAGCTAATACATTAACTCATTTTGGCACCGACTTCAAAAACTAATTATGCATAATGTAACAAGACATTGTTAACCAACTTAACCTAGACACTCGGGTGCAATTAATATTGATCTCAAAAGTGTAGAGTAGAATGTAACAAAAAACCATGTAGGAACAAAGTGCACCATGGTACTGCAAATGCTTTAAGATGTAACCAAAAACCATGTAATGCTGATTAAAAAACAAAAACTATGTAACAGAACTGCTAACTTTAATGACCGAGGTAGAATAGAAAATAGACTACAAATAGCCAAAATGCTTTGAGCTGTTTTCAAAATTTCAGCATTTTATGTCCCTTAACTTTAGAAAATGTAGGGTAAATCATGGTACTTAGTATATAATCTGGTAAAAAGATAAGACACTTGAACAACTTAGAATATGTTTCAGCAAAATAATAGAAAAATGGCACTTTTTCTTTTGGTAATTACGTTCTTAGTGCGAAAAAGTAAAATCATAATCCCAGCTGAACCAGTTGTGACGAATAATATACCTGTTGAGGAGCAGCAGAATAAGTACACAAAGAATACTTACCATTAACATTAACAATTTGCAGAAGCTTAAGGGAATGCATGTAAAGGTTCTCAACTTGACATACAAGGCCACTTTGGCATCAAAACTGAAAAAGTATGTACAGACAAATGATGGAATCTAACTTATAGATGTGTAATCAAATACATTGTCAAGAAACAATAAGCAATCACTGAAAATTGAGCAATCTAGGCTGAGCATCAAATTTCATAAACGGATGGACTAAGTTTAGTTTGTATTTAACTTTATTAGTTAGTAGCCATCAATTACCATTTCCTTTCATTCAAAGGAAAATAAACTTTAAGACCCGTCATAAGTCTGCATGCTTTAGAGGGCTTTAATTAAAATCAACAGGTAGATGACATAGCAAGGAAATGAGACAACTGTTGAATGTACAAATTGTATTGTGATGTAAATCATTCCTGATATAAAACAAGATCAAATGAGCTAAAAAGGTTGGAAGAATTTGGCAAACTAAAATTTGGGTATTGAATAGCTCTCAGATATCAAAGACAACATCAACCAAATCAAGGCGCCTAATATTAACAACCACTTCAGAATTAACCACTTTCTTGGAAGACAACTACTACAGCAGCAACAACCAAGCCATCTCAGAAACAAATTCGTAGCAAGCTACATTCAACCTTTAGCAAAACTCATTGGGATCCTCGGCCCGTAATTTCTTCCTCCACTCCACCCTATCTAATGATATCTCGTCTGTTAACTTAAGCTTAGAAGGTATCATACATTTTCTTACTACTTTCCATGTTAACTTAGGTTTTTCCCAACCTCTATAAGTCACTAACTTTTATATATATATATGTTGTGCTTCTCTAAACCACCTTAACCAATGCTCTCTCGTCCTTTCTTCAACCCAACCCAACCCAACCCAACCCAACTCTACTCTTGCTCTAATAACTTCATTCCTGATCTTATCTTGCCTCGTGCTAGCACAAATGGGTAATTCAGTTGTCCCCAAAAAAATTCCAACTTGGAAAAATATGTCATAAAAGTCTATGCATTTTGTTGGGTCTTCATCTGTTGAATAAAAATTCATCCTTAACACCTTAAATAAACACATTGAATGACTTTTTAGATCAAACAACCCTAACAATGTCATCCACAAACCAAATCAAATCAAGTAAAACCATAAAAAACACCAACACATCACAAAACCATATCACATTGTCCACGTTAAGACACATGAGTTTAGAAACATGATAATAAATTCTCGCAAGTCTTGCCGAATAGCCACAGGCAACACTGAGTACCCCTCATAGTCAATGTGCTCTCCAATCAAGTTTCCCCTCCCTGTAAACAACACTAACACTCAACTTCACAACTAATTAATATTGAAAATCAAAACTCTCCTTGAAGCACCTACTTAAGATACTCAAGTACAAGTAAGTAACAAAAAGAGGAGTGTCAAACTCCACAATTGAAGAATCATTATCCTATTTCATTTTCACCGAACAAACTTAGAACTGTTCAATATTGATAATTCCCTCACAAACCCAAACAGATTAAGCGGTTCCATCACGAAATTTAAAATCAAGATTAAACGATTTCATGACAATTAAACAGATTTCCTGAGCAAGTAAACGCAGTTTGAGATTGAGAAGGTGACCTGGAGATCTGACGTAGTCGTGAGGAGATGCACCGAAGACTTGAAGAAAATTAGAGTTGAAATAATCGAAGCAGAGTTTCCATTCGTCGAGTTGTGATTCGCTTCCGTACATTGGCTCCAGCGATGAATATAACTCCGACGATGTGGGGTCTAGTGTACGATTCAGTGGCGGGAGGGGCGTCGGTGTCGCCGTATCCGCGGAGGTAGGGAGCGATGGCGCGGTAGCCGAGGGCGGAGAGGGACAGGAGCCACAGAACCAGAAATCTGGTGCTTGAGATGGTCGGAGAAGAAACTTCCGCTCACCATCCTGGAGATTCAGACGGTGGTAACACCCCGTCGACGACGGATTTCCCAACTTCCGCTGGCTTCACCACCGACCAAGATTTGAGAAGGGATTGACGATGATGAAAAAAATGGGTGGAAATCTTAAATACTGTATCAATCGTCTTGCACCTGTTCACAATATCACAATACAACCACAGCAGTTCCTGACGGTTATAAAAAAACTCAAACAATTCCCAAAAATTTATGAAAAAATTATAAAAAAAAACCTGCACAAAACCAGATGTCAGCTCCAAAACCAGATGTCAATCAATCACCACCTCACAAAAAATTAATAATACCATATACTTAAAATATAATACACATAAGCCAGATGGCAAGCATGCATCATATCAAAACCATTCCCTATTCCTATTATATATAAGTTAGATTATTATTCAATACATAACTAGTCCAATTACATAAACCAGAAATTAAATTTGGTTTATTTATGGTTCAAGTCAAACCAGTTGAAGGGGTATTTTCGTCTTTTTGAAAAAAAACATACAATTGGCGTATCTTTATTTGAACTTTTTACTATAGTTAGGGCAAATTGTAAAACGCGTCAGTGTAGTATGGACAAACTGTAATTAATCCAACAAAGTATGAGAAATAAAGAATATATAACCTCAAAATCAATTTCACGATTCAGTTTAAGCTGATTTAAAACCACAAGGATGATACGATAAGTGTGCACCTAATTTTATCATGTTATAACACTCACCTTTAAAATGTATGTTTGTATGGTCACTGTCACTGTCACTGACCTTGTATCCTTTTTCACAGTTATGTTAATTTTTAAACTATTTTACTTTTAATTGAATATGAAAAGAGTCAAAAACTATGGTAGCTTAATACACATTTCAAGTTTTCAAATACATCTATTAGGGATGGACACAGGTAAAAATTGATCAGCCAATAATTGTGTGGGTCAGGTTCAATTAACTCATGAACCGCCCACGAGTCTATAATTTATTTTCAATTCTAATAGCACGTGGTTGTGGGTGGGCCGAATTTAGACCCGCAGAACACACAAAACTAAATCCTCATTTATAGTTCATTTTAATGGTTTTTTTTAAAGCAAACTAAATGTTCGTTGATATTACGAGCGAGAAAGAGCTACACACCCAAAAGTCGAGCGTCAGCCGCGTACTCTTACACCTAACAGCAGCTAAAAACTTTAAACCAACACCAAGACCTCCAATCCCCCTTCCTCGAGGGGGGGGGGTGACATTCTCTCATTTGAGCCCATGCACCTCATCGAACATTATTCCTCAAGCATCTCTCACGGGGTATCCGATAAACACTCAAAATTGGGTTCCTCGGCGTGTTCCGATTCATAAAAACTTCACAGCTCTATACTGGTCTCGGTATTACCTGAGGGAATATCTGTAAGAGCTCGATGAAAAGTCGGTCACGGGGGTATCCGATAAACACCCAAAACTGGGTTTCTTGGCGTGTCCCGGTTCATAGAAACCTCACAGCTCTATACTGGTATCGGTATTACCTGAGGGAATATCCGCAAGATTGACAACCTGTTTCATTAATTCAAATTTGCGATGTTTCATAGAATGTTATAATGTTTCACAGATCTGATGTCATGTCAAATATATCAATATTTCACATATGTCCGTTGGGATCTATTTCACAGGTATTATGTTGCAGTGTCATTATTTGTTCCAAGCTAATAATTATGTATTATGTTGTGAATTCGTGTATTATTGTATTTTCACAACACATTAGTTTGGTTTCATGTTGTAGAATCATTGTGTTATATTCATTTTGATTATCATTCATCACAGTAAATAGTAAGTTTATATTTTTTGATAATAAACTATGGAGTTGTGCAGAAAAATGTTCATGTGTATTACAACAATAGATAGGGTCAATATATATTGAATTATGTCATGGGTGGGGTTATGAAATGTAACATGGTTGTAAGGTTAGAATATTTTAATGAAATAGATAGGTTTCACACACTGTGTTAATTAAAAAAAAAAAAAATTTCACAAGCTAATTGTTTTATGAAAGGAAAAATGACAAATTTGCACACATTACCATACATCTTTGACACTTTGTTATTCTAATCTTTTTTTCTCTTTTCAGTGCCCTAACTATATGTTTGGAAAGACCTAACCCTAAAATACCTAAACTACCTCTAGTTGAAAAAAAACACAAAACCTTTTGTGTTGTTTACCTTTTATCTCTAGAGTTTATGGTTTCGACTTTCTTTCCTCGCCGCCGCTCTTTGACAAGCTCCCCCACAACAATCTTTAGTTATTTGGTACCCATTTTTTTTAGGTGATAGGAAATTGACCAGTTCTGGCTTGAGGAAGCGTTTGGTGGGGGTAGCTATGTTATTTGGAAACTCTTCCAGTGCTGGCCGGAGTTGCACGAAGAACATAATCATTCCAGCTCCTTTCATGCATCTCTCAATTGATGGTCGAAGATGTTATACAAGCGAGGTTCTTTGTCCGAGGAGCTCTACTCGAACAGTGGATTCAAGATTTGTGACTAGCTGTGACGTCAAGAAAATAGAACAGGGTTTAGTTGTGGCAAGGCAGAGGAGAGGTGGGAGTGATGATTTCATCGAGGGGATGGACCGAAATTAGCCCAAATATGTCTCTAACCATTCTAGAGATTCTCCGATTCATTTCAACATCGGAGAGGGGACCAGCCCCGCACGCCTAAATACTTCAACGAAGGAAAACTCATATCTAGGCTAATTTCGACCCATCATTTTGTTGGGATCTACACTTCCTCCTCTCATGTTCCTTGCCACGGCCAAAATAGCAAAGGATTTTCGCCGAAGAGTAGCGATTCTGCCGGCGACAAGGAGAGACAGACGAAACCCTAAGCTCTAGAGATAAAGGATGAACATTACAAAGGGTTTTTTGTTGTTTTTCAAGCATGAGTAGTTTAAATATTTTAGGGTTAATATGTCTCATTGTTAAGATATTAAAAAAGAGATGAAAAATAGGTTAGGGTATCAAAATGTGAAAGAAGTATAGTTAAGTACGACAAACTGTTTATTTTTCCTTTTATGAAATGCAACAATGTCAAGAATACGATGATACAATAGAATTAGCAGTGTGATGATGAATTGGCGTCAAAATGAAATGTGAAATGTTTAGTATAGCATATATGGGAAATTGTATGGGGGGCATCTAATGCGAAATGGCCTAATAGTTAGTAGCGGAGCCACTGCCCCTGCTTGCCGAATTGATTTTTCTCATTTTATACATGTTTTTTCTAAAACTGAATATAGCAATAATTAACTTGCCCCCGCTTAATTGGTTCAGAGTTTTGTTTCCAATTAATATACAAGTCGATAAATTTCACATGTCTACCTAATTTCGTGGCATTTAATTAGGCAATCTAAAAGTAAATTGCCTTACATCACCACTTTTGGCATGGACGATAATTAAATTAAGGGATAATTCCAGATGGGTACCCCTGGTTATGTCCCATTATCACATGACATGCCCTAGAATTTTTTGTATCAGGGTGACTACCCAGAGATTTCAAAATTATCAGTTTACTTTTTCCGTCCAACTCTGTTACAATTTCGGCCATGTGAATTGCACGTGACCTGAAAAACAAATTTTTTTGACAAAAATACCCTTTGTTGCTGAGTTAGAATTAGGATAAAACTTACCTTTACTCTGCATATCAGTATTGAATGGAAGCATGAAATGAAGACGACGAGTTCCGTGGAGGCGAGCCGATTAAGCGAAGACGGAGAGGATGTCCGGTGTGACTGCGGGATGAGAGCTCCGGTGCGGACGTCGTGGACTGTGGCGAATCCGGGGCGACGGTTTGTTGGATGCGGAAGGTATTCGGTAAGTTTAATCTTCATTTTTTCTTCGTTGTTGATGTAATTGAACAGGTATAAATGGAATTGGAGATGGATTGTATTGGAATGAACCTTAATTTATTGGTTTGTAGTTATGAATTTTGAATATTAGGGTTTATAGGTTTGATTAGGGTTTCTGGGGAATAGCTTCGGATTTCTGTGTAGAAGTCTTGCTTTAAAATTAAACCTAGCTCATTGTATCCATTGAAATATAATGAAATTCCAGTTAATTGATATATAACTTCAACTTCATGTAGAGATTGTTCATGACACTCACTTGCCGTCTGAGAACTCAAGTCTTATATCTCTGTAATGATTTTGTGAGGTAAAATCAGGTTACATGGACATGGAGTTTTGTTCTGTGCATCTGGTTTAGAATGTCAGGGTTAGAATTTGATATTTGTGTGTGGCTAATGAATACTCTATGAACCATGTTCTTCTATAAAGCATGATGATATTGTAGTTATGAGTCAAAATTCGATATTATTGTAGTTATGAGTAAAAATTTGAATTTTTTGTTTGTTTTGCAGAGTGGTTTCAAATGCAAATATTTCCAGTGGATAGATCCCGAGCCCTGTGCATATGGGAAGAGATTGGTCCCTGGATTGTATAAAAAAATGAAGTCGATGGAGTCGAATGTTCGAAAACTGGAAGAAGTAGATGCTAAATGTGTACAATTCGAAGAAGAGTTAGATGAATTAAGAAAAAGGAATAGATTGTTAGTGAAGATGTTGGTTTGCTCTTTGTTTGTAATAAGTATTTTAGTATGTAGGCAGTAGATTGAACTTGATTTGTAATAGGTAATGTAGATTGAGTAAGTGTTGACAATTTGTGGTGATGAAATGTATGGTTCATTTTGTCTTAGCAAATTTGTATGGTTCATTTTGTCTTCTAAGGTGATCAAATGATCAAATAATTTTATCAATGGACATGACTTATGTTTATCTTATGTGTAATTGTAGTTTTTACCAAAATTTGGACATAACTTATTTGTAATTTGAGGTATTCTTAACCTGTGAACAATATTGAAAGTGACAATTAACAAAGAGAAAGCATAATATTGAACAACAACTAAATTAACCATTACTTGATACGAAATGACAATTAACAAAGAGAAAGCTACATGGCTTTGTGCAATCCTACAGTCCAAAATATCAGCAAAAGGCAGTATTGGAATGACAATTCCAACAGAAAAGCCAAAATAGAGCAGAAACCCATTGTCCAAAATAGAGCAGAAACCCAAAACTAATGGGGGACCAACATTAGATTCCTTGTCCCCTCACCCTCACCCTCACCCTTACATCCCATCTAGCTTTCAACATTTAAAACAAAAAGTAGGTAAAACCAATAAAACTGCACATGGGCATCATTTAAGACTTGCTGCAATAATACCAGATCCAGAACCTCTTCCTTCATCTTCGCAGTTTTTTCCTCGCTTGGCTGGTGGTGGTGATTGCCCTCTACCTTTCCTCTGCACTCCTGGTGTCCTAATGAAGATACCTTCCTGTAAGTTTCTGTTCTCGCACTACAAATTGAATGATAAATTGTAAGTTTATGAAAGAAAATCTGTAAAAAAAAAAAAAACTACATATTTATTAAATCAGAACCTGTTGCTGGTTTCTATGGAGCGGAAGCTCGACCTCTGCCAATCCAGGACCAGATTTGGGACGCCTCACTACCGGAAGCTTTGGGGGCCTTTGCTGAGTTGAAGGGATTTGAATTTGTCGTTTGTTCAACCTCTCAATTGCAGCCATGTGTTTCTGTTTAATTTCAGCAGGTGTGCATTCTCTATTCATTCTCTTTTCCGCCCTTTTCCGAGCAGCTGCCAATCTTTTATTTTCCAAGCGTCTATCAAAAGCTTCCTTCCGGTTGTCCTGTACCTCAGTCAACTCAGCCTCATTGGTGTAGTGGCCACTCTTTTTGGCCTTCTTCTCTGCCTTGCCTTTTTTGCCATTCTCTGAAGTCTCACCTAAAATGAAGAACATGGGAAAAATGCCAATTACAGCTAACATGATATATATTAGAGTTAACATAAAAATAAAGACCAAATTAGAAGTGAAGACCAAAATGCCCATTTATATTAAAGTCTACATAAAAATGAAGACCAAAATGCCATATTAGAGTGAACATAGCAAAAATATACATGTTGTAGTCTTCTTAGCATTCTGTTTTGATTTATTAGATTCTCCATGATCCATGGCAGTACATGTTCTTTGATTATGCCCTTGTTGGTGACATTGCGTACAATAAGACTTCCCTGGTTGCCTACTTTTGTCTTCATCCTTTTCCGCCTCATGCTTCCTCCTTCTAACCCTAGGCCTACCAAGTGGTTTTAGAACTCTAGGTGGCAACACTTTCGGACATTTAATCTTAGGCCAGTCATCCATACAAGGAACAGGTTCTATAAAGTCACAGTACATGGCTTTGTAGGCCTCAACAGTATAGTAAGGGTTCACATAATCCTCAGGAATGTGCCTCATATAACTAATGGCACGGGATGCATGTTTGCAAGGAATTCCTGTCAACTGCCAATCTAGGCATGAACATGTCTGCTCATTGATCCTCACTATTGCACTACGCCTACCATGTTTCACCTCAAACACCCCATTCCCAGCGTGTCTAGCAACAAAAGATCTACCAGCCTTTTTAATTTTGTCTACTTGTTCTTGTATTCCAGTACACAATCTACCCCCATAATTGTCAAACCTACCAACCCTTTCTGCAAACATGTCCATCAATTTACCCCTAATGAACTCACACATGTCATATATTGGTAAATGCCTACCATCATTAATCCAAGCATTAAAACTCTCTGATAAACTATTAGTTTGTATGTCTGACCTGGCTCGGTTAGTGAAGAAAGCTTTACACCAACCTTCTAGGGCTCTAGCCAAAACCCATTTGTACGCATCGTCATTGAAAACCCTCAACTCCTCCATTTTTTCGTAATATCTTTCTCTTGATGTTACCTTTGATATTGCCCACAACATCTTCTTCATTGTTGGACACTTGAACTTCAAGTAGAAGTTTTCATACACGTGTCGCATACAGAACCGATGCTCTACTTGTGGTAGCCAATCCTTGAACAATTCGACCAAACCCTATGCAAGAAACGTTGAAGTTAAAATTGTGAGGTACATCAAAATTGAAAGAAACATACAAGTTACAAGCTTACCTTCTGTTTATCGGAAATAAAGACCCATCCTCTTTGTTCATTTGACCCGTAATCATTGAAGAACTCTTTCAGAAACCACATCCAAGAGTCTTTGTTTTCTTGCTCGACTATTGCGAATGCCAACGGGAACATCCCATCGTTGGCATCCCAACCAACAGCAGCCAATAAGATACCTCCAAATCTGCCTCGTAGATGGCACCCGTCGATCCCAACGATCGGACGACACGCAGCGATGAAACCCTTCTTCTGCACCCCATACCTTGTATACAATGACACCATAGCAACCAATGTTAATAAACTTGACCAACAAATAAGGAAATAAGTATTAAACCTCCAAAGATGGATACCTTATATACATTCTTTCAAACCGCTCCTCGTACGTGTCATCCTCTGGATTCTTATAAGTTTCTGTTCTGACAACCGCCTTGCTGCCAGGGTTAGACTTCTCGATCATCTGCGCATATGTCAATAGCTTATCGTATTGCATCTTCATATCACCGTTTATAATCTCTCGGCCTTTCTGTAATGCCCTATAGAGGGATGACCTCCCTATAGTGACACCGTGCAACTTACGAGATATGAGATCTTGAAGTACAGAAATCTTCATGGTGGGGTTGCCTCGAATGTAATCAATAAATCTATATAAAGTAAACATGTTAGAAACACAACAATTTTAAGTAAACATGTTAGGCAGTATTGCTGTTAGGTTAGGCATAATTGTAAGTAAACATGTTAGGCATAATTTTAAATTCACAACAGTTACCTTATGGCAATAAAATCAGATGTGATTTTTTTGTTATGTAGGGCTAGGCCGCATGTGTGTTCTGGCACCCATCTCCTGATCTCCATGGTTTCCTCATCGGCTACTCGACCAGCCCAACACCAGAAGTTACATCCTTTAGCAATGCAACCGATTCCCAACTTATACCTCTCATTCCTAAATGTCCTGTACTCGAAACCCTTATGAGCTGCATAATGCTTGAAAACAAGTCGGAGAACTTTCACATCTTCAAAAGTAGAATACAATCCAAGCTCCGGTTTCCTCATATCAGACGCCATTGTCCACATAACTTTTGGATCTGCATGTTGCTGCATTGGAGGTTCCACACGCTCGGGTCTTCTTTATGGATTTGCCTTCCCTTTCGCTTTGCCGGACACTCGACCACCATGTTCTTCCACATTGATTTTTTCTTTCCCTTTATCTTTTGCAGACAATCGAGCAACATTTTCTTCTTCGCCTCCAAGTGGTTTCTTCCCTTTGGCTTTCGCTGAGAGTCGCGCACTATTTTCTTCTTCACCACTTTTTGCCTTCCCTTTGGCTTTGGCTGACAGTCAAGCACCATGATCGCCTGGAACTGATTCATCACTATCTACATCACTTGGTTCTTCATCTTCATCGGTTGGTTCATCTACAAGTTCACCTATGACCCGTTCCCCTTTTCGATCAAATCGAATTTCATTAAACCACTCGGGGACAGGTTCTTCCTCCTCAGATGAAAATTCTTCACTATCTGTGCCATCATCACTACCATACCTTTCTTCGTAGTCTGGATCGTCCGAGGATTCATCCTCACTTTCTGCCTCACCATTTTTCGACTCTCCGGCATTGACAGTTTGTCCATCATCACTTTCTGCCTCACCATTTTTGGACTCTCCTCCACAAGGGTGTCCATCCTCACTTTCTGCCTCACCATTTTTGGACTCTCCTCCACAAGGGTGTCCATCCTCACTTTCCGTCTCACCATTTTTGGACTCTCCTCCACAAGGGTGTCCATCCTCATTTTCTCCCTCTTCATCGTCAATAACATGAACCATTCGATACTTTCCCCTCAACATCTTTTCCACATCATAATCAACCATACGTAAAGAGTCTGCAATTTCCGGTGTAATGTACTCATATGACGGACGTTCACTTCTTGGTCTTCTATATCCCTCCCTAACTTTCCAACCTTTATTTTTGGAGGGTACAAGTACGGTACCGTTGGGGGAAATCATTGCTATTGGCCCAAGTCCATCAACAATGTACAAGAGAGCAACATCTTCCCAAGAATACGCTGCTAGCAGTTCTTGAACCCCCCACTCACTCTCTATCTCAACAATGGAATTCTCTGCTTCCATCCATAGCTTTCTCCAATAAACTTTGCTCGTAGGGTTGTAACCTAGGTTTCCCACAATTGACATCAACTTCCCAACTGAACACTCATCTTCATCTATGAAGAATGGCTGAACACTACCCCCATTGTATTCCATCTTGGGTTTTTGAAACTCACCACCATGGTACACTTCAAAAACCCTAGTTACTTGCGGGGTAGGTATATAAACATACCGAGTAGGATCCTAAACCCAGACACAACATACAAATGGAAATTAGTCATGTGTTTCAAAATTTAATTCAAAAAATCCGAACATAAAACCCTGGTTTTTCAAAATCCTATTCAAAATTTTGAAAATCCCTACAAATCGCATGCTAACAACTCAACATTGAACTTCAATTTCAGAAGAAAAAAATTACATTTTAACAAGAACCCTAATTGTTTGGGACTATAACCTATGTCTACATATCCCAAATTCAGCAACACTTACTTCACCCATGTTAGTTCCGACCATCCAGTCAGAGAATCGCCGTCATCTCCTTCGATCGTCCTCAGTCTCTTCAGCTTCACTTTTGACTGAAGAACACTGTTTTGACTGAATGAGAAAATTAGTCTCCATTGTCTTTGGGTTAAACAAATGCCTGAGGGGCATTTTCATCTTAACACATCCGTTTAACGCCAAATTGTAACAGAGTTGGACGGAAAAAGTAAACTGATAATTTTGAAATCTCTGGGTAGTCACCCTGATACAAAAAATTCTAGGGTATGTCATGTGATAATGAGACATAACCAGGGGTACCCATCTGGAATTATCCCTTAAATTAACTAATATATTCATGATAAAATCAAATTTATATTTTCTATTGTTTATTTTTTCTTTATATTGTTTTCTCCAAGAATTTTTTTCTTAATTAATATATGTTTACCTTTCCTACAAATATAATGCTAACATTAATTTATAATTTTGAGTTTCATAATTTACTTCTCAACTCGTCTACAAAATATTTTCGATCTCTCACTTATTCATGTTTCTGTCTCACAACGACAAACGGTTCGTTCTTCAGTGTAAGAATAACTTGAGGTTAGTTCAAATATTTTTTAATGTTTAATTATTATGATGAACGTATTATTATTACATGTAATGACTTATTCATATTCAATCTAAAATTTTGTACACTTATATTTTTCATTGTTTCGGAGAATATTAATGAATTAATTTCAACTATATTTAATTTGGCATAAGTTAATGGATAAATATTTGATCAAAAGAACAAGAAATTTGGTTGATTCATTTATTCCTCCTAATATAAAAGTCGACTCAATTTTTAGTATTGGGTTTAATTCTCGTGATATTGTTGGCGATCCATGTTTACGTAAAAGTTTGGAGAATTTGACGTTAGGATATTAGTTGCACGGACTATATATTATGATTAACAATATAATTTTTATATATTGATGTAAAATGTTGCCGCGTATAAAAATTTTCTAGTTCCAGATTGCAATATAATGATGGACATTCGATGTTTACTTACTTGAGCTTTATGTGTACAGTGAATGCTCATAAATTGAAAGTAGCGAGAGTTGGTTTTGTAACTGATTTTCAAGGAAATAGAAATCATCCTAATTTTCATTTATTGATGTTCATATAACTTATCACCAAAATCAACGTTCTTTTCATTCTTTTATCAGAAAAAAGATTCTTGATTGTGGTGATAAGTTATATGAATATTAATAAATAAATAAATCAAGGTTCTTACTTAGCTAGATTTTGGAATTTAAATTATGATTTTTATAATTTTTGAAATAAGTCCAATGAGAAAATCCAAATTTCGTAAGCATGTATAATTTAGGGATAATTACAAATGATTACTTTTAATTATCAGTTACAAATACATGTCTACTCAATGTTTTTTTCTTACAAATATTTACTCAAATAAATTGTTTACATACATAAAAATACAAAAATAAACGGAAAATCGAGTTTTCAATCATTTTTGTCGAAATTTGAAACTTCGATAATTAGCGTGTTCATGATATATTATATAGGTATGTCTTTTGAACATTTAATAATTATATTGTAATTGTTAATATATTTTGAACATTTCAAGATATGCATAAAATGTATTATTTTCATAGCATGTGTTGTTTTTTTTCAAGATATACACAAATAATTCACAAGAAAATTAACCTAGAATAATTTTTGAGATTTTGAAGTTAAGTAAAATAAGGTGAGTAACGTCATTATTCGGAGTCGTTCATTCTATATAACGTGAGTGAGATGAGTAAGGGTAGTTATGGGATGAACAGTGTGAGTAAGGGCAGTTCGGGAAGAGAAAATGATAGAAACAAACATGTTTGAACGTAATGTAACTCAATTTTGCCGTCCAATTTTGTATCCTTATGTACGTAATAAATTTATTTAGGTAATCATGTATAAAAAAGAATATTGGGTAGACATGTGTTTTGTAGCTTGATAGTTAAAGGTAATCATCTGCAATTACCCCTATAATTTAACCACTCACACATTTCATGTATTAATGATACAGTTCAGTTTCATAATGCCATAAAGTAGTTTTCAAAATGTAATTGTAATTAATAAAACATTTCAGTTTCATACATGAAATGTTCTTTTAGTAAAATCATAGTTTGAGGAAAAATAGTGCAATTAAGAAATATGGTAATTTTACAATTGTAGTTAAAAAAAAAGTGATATGTGTGATTCTGGTACACAAGGTCAATTACACTCATACATTTAGGAGATAACTGATGCAACGTACGTGGCTAAGAAGAACTCTTTATCAAGTTCGTTGATTCTTGCGAATACCGAATGTGATAGATTTGAGGAAAATCTCGATTTTTTTATTAAACTTCAAAACTAATCAATAACATAAACGGCTAACAGTGTTTAAATAGCCAAAACCTAATTGCAGAAAAGGAAATTGAGCCGACGCTTAATCTCCAGAAAGGCAGCCTCCGCATCATCAGTCCAGTGGAACTTAGTCCCTTTCATGCAATCCGTGATAGGAGCCATAACACCACTGAAATGAGGAATAAAACGACGATAGAAGGAAGCCAAGCTGTGAAAACTACGGACCTCAGTGATAGAAGACGGTTGGGGCCACTGCTCGACGGCCAAGACCTTACTGGGGTCAACTTTTAGTCCCTCGCGAGAAACCACATAACCGAGGAATTGGATGGAAGCAGATAAAAAGGCGCACTTTGCGGCAGCAGCGAAAAATTTGTTACGTCGGAGAACCAGTAGTACCTCACGCAGATGGTCAAGATGAACTGTTTCGTTGACGCTATAAATCAAGATGTCGTCAAAATAAACGACCACAAACTTACCAATAAAAGGGCGAAGAGCTTGGTTCATCACACGCATAAAATTACTGGGAGCATTGGATAGACCGAATGGCATAATGAGCCACTCATACAACCCTTCGCGAGTCTTGAAAGCGGTTTTCCATTCATCACCCATGCGAATACGAATCTGGTGGTAACCGCTCTTAAGGTCCAGTTTGCTAAACACAGAAGCGCCACCCAATTGATCTAGTAAGTCATCTAATCGGGGAATAGGGAACCGATAGCGTACCGTAATTTTGTTGATAGCTCGACTGTCAACACACATACGCCACGAGCCATCCTTTTTTGGGGTAAGAAGTGCAGGAACGGCGCAAGGGCTAAGGCTTTCGCGAATGTGTCCCTTAGCAAGCAATTCCTCCACTTGGCGACGTAACTCTTCATGTTCCTTAGGACTCATACGGTAATGAGGGCGATTAGGGAGGGCAGCACCTGGAACCAAGTCAATGTGATGTTGGATATCTCGCAAAGGCGGCAATTCGCAGGGTAAAGTCTCAGGAAAGACATCTGCAAATTCTTGAAGGAGAGGCTGCACCGGATCAGGCACATCACTCTCTCTCGTAACCAGAGAACAAAATAGGGCAAAAACCATCCCAGATTCCTTCATGGCGGCCTGAAAAGGACGAAGAGACAGCAAGGTGGTAGGGGAAGGCGTGTGTGCTGTGGGAGTAGCATTCCCTTTGGGTTTAGTCGGCATTAACACAATTTTTGTACCACGGAAAAAGAATGAATAGGTGTTAGCACGACCGTCATGGAGAGCAGAGTTATCATATTGCCAAGGGTGACCAAGTAAGAGGTGACAAGCATCCATAGGAACCACATCACAATAAATCGCATCACGATAAGTAGGTCCAACGGAAAAATTAACAAGCACACGCTTGGAAACCGTAAATCCGTACCTTGGCTAAGCCATGTGAGACGGTAAGGCTTGGGGTGAGGTTCAGTAGGTAGACCAAGCTTAGAAACCACCACTTCAGAGGCAACGTTCTCACAACTTCCCGCATCAATGATGAAGGTGCAAACTTTTCCAGCTATGGTGCAAGTAGAATGAAACAAACTATTGCGTAGCCACTCATTCTCAGGAGCACGAGGTGTCAAGCAGGATCGGCGGAGCCCAATAGAGGGCCAACATCTCCGGGGACATATTCCTCTGCATCCGCGTCGGCATAATCGTCATAAGTCGGGGCCGAATCTGTGAGAATGACAGGTTCCGATTCAGTAGCCTCAGTGAGAAGACAACGATTGGCAGATTTCGAGAGCCGACAATCTGATTGCGATGACCAACTTCACCACAATTAAAACAGCGGAAACCACCACGTCCCTGTGG